>OX465088.1:129941170-130171170 GCA_949987675.1 Chymomyza fuscimana | reverse complement strand
AGTTGGTGTAGCGGAGGTGTGCGCCAGCAGCGGTGCACAGTGGGCTAAGTGTTATTTTTATGGGGTGTTGGTTATTATATTGGAATACTATCTTATTGCAAGCAGGTGCTAGTTTAAATATCTCTACAGCCAGTAGCGGACTTAAGGCTGGCGTTTTGGGCGCTAGGAGCGCATGTGGAGAGCCCCTAAAAAAATTTTTGTTTTTCACTTGCTGAGTTAGAAAACATATTGAGCAGTATGCTGCTCTAAAGGCAAAAACGAAAAGAATTGTTGAATTCAATATAAGAAACACAGAGAAAACATTCGATAACGATAACAAAAAAAGCCTGGCCTAAGCATCAGCATGAACCATATAACGTCGAAGAAAAATAAGATGATTGGGCAGCCAGAAAAGCATTTTAGTGCTTTTGAAAATATCAAAAAAATTTAATTTTAATATTTTCTATGCAAATAATCAAAAATACAACCATTTTTATAAATTACAGCATTCTCAAATATGGAGCGTTATTGCAGCTAAGAGGCTGGAACAATATGTGATAGCGTGTCTATCTATAGGCCACATTTGGTCGACCATATTACGTGATTTGGTTTATGAGGTTTTTGTGCCCTCTTTAAGTCTTTTTATAGGATGTTCTTCAGGGAGCCTTTCAGCTAAACTGTTTTAGGCCATTTAAAGCCATTCATTATGGCAACTTGTGTGTTGATTAATTTGGAGGTCTACGGTTTCTAGTTACAGGTCATGGTGCAAAGTCGAATTTCAAAAATTAATTTATTAATGGATTGTTACAAAAGTTGATCATTTTTAAATTGGATGGTCGCATAGTGGTTAGAAATCCAGATTTGTTAAATCAGTTTCTAAACACTAGCAAGTAGTTTAAAAGAAATATTTAACTTTTTTCATAAAGTTATTCTGTGTAACTTTGAATTGTTTCGATATTGAACTATGTATTTATCCAATTATGCTAGAAAAGGAGAAGAAAGCATTTTTCAATCTTTTATAGAATTTATCAATATTATCATGTCCTGAATTACTTTTTAAGAAATTCCATATGCCTACTTGTAATTTTTCTGGTAAACTACCGTATTTAATTTCAAATCCATAACCTTTATTCATTTTGAGAAATCCTGCCTGTAATTTTGCCTCCTTAAGTTCCACAGTATACACCGGATTGAGAGTGCTTTAGTTATGTCTGCTCGTCTCTAAAACACCTTGTTTATTGCTATCTAGGGGACACCACCAAGATTTTATTTCAACTCCATTACCTATTTGAAATTTTCAGAATTTTCTTTAATAGGACACGGTTAGGCACATTGGGCCAGAAAGCCAAAATTTTGGCATAAATTCGAAAAATAAAGTTACAGACATGAAATTTGGTGTAGTTGATTGTAATGACATATATAAGAACAGATATAAATTTCAGACCGATCCGACCACGCCCACTCCCACCGCTCATATACGGTGAATTCTTTCTGGTTGTGATTTTTTTAATAACGCAAAAGTAATGACGCGATTTATAAATATATATTTATAATTTAGTTTTATTTATGCCAATTTATATTTTAATCACAGCTGCCGGTAATGGTTTTTTTTTGCTTTGAGCAAATCTTAAATTTAGAAACAAGCTTGATACAAGAGGATCTGAGGAATCGATTGCACGCTGAAATACATCAGTCATGTTGTTTATACCCATGCTCAACGGATATTTGCACTTATACAAAGATACAGTTTTCTGACAATACTCTTTGAATTTATGCACATTAATTGGAAGTTGACATGAAATAACAATTAAAATATTGTGAGAGCATTCTATTAAATTAACATCAAGCCCTAAGATTTCTGCATGCAGTTTAAAATTTGAAAAAAGATGTGGAACCTAAGCTATCGAATGAAAAAATCTTTTTTGACGATAGCCTCTTGAAATGTTTTTCCATAAAAGTTTTCCAGTTTCTGCCGCACTTTGGCAAGTTCCTTTGGATATGAATAGCAACGTTTTTTATATTTGCATTAATTTCATATTTTTTCTCTTAGCTATAAAATGGCAATACCCGAAAAGCCGCACAAACCCGCAAAAAGCATAAAAAGGGTAAATTAGTATATACATTAGGTCTGCCTTCCGAACAATGCGTAATCTTTCTCCAAGCTAGACTACCCTTTACTTGGCCATTTCAAAGGAGATACTTTTTACTTTTTTAGGGTAATAACACTCGTAGGGTTCATAATTTCATTGAATGGATTAGTCAGTCATTGCCAAAGCGTAACCGATCAAAGAAAGATCTCAAACACATTAGTTACATCTGCATCATATAAAAGCCAAGAGATAGCAATTTACGCGCTACTAGGCTTCAATAAGCGTATATTAGCATGAGTAACTACGAGTAATAAATAAGAGAGTCGAAGTCCTAAAACTCGTTAAAATCTCGCCAAATTCAAAATGTCGCTGAACCGAACATTGCATTATCGAAAAGCAGGATCCGAGTGATTGTTGCTTATGTTGAAGTTCCTTGCAGTATTCTGCAAAGTCCAACCAATCCACCTATTAGGTATACCGATATACTTTAAAATAGGCCTGGTAAATTCGGAGTTTGGGATCTTTCCAACATTCGGCGTACCGAGAGTACCAACTTTTTACGAATACCGTACTCACGATAATGCGACATATACAATATTCGTCGTGGTTTATCAATCTCAGAATCTAACATTGTGAAAGCAACAAATTAAAATATATGTAGCATAATTATAGCCCAAATTGCGAGTCGAAGGATCCAGCAGCTAGAGCTCATCATTTATATTCAGTTTAGTATTAAATGCTAGACTTAACTTGTTAAAAAAAAAACATTTAAAACTAAAAAAATGGCTTAAAAATGCACTTTCTTTGAAAAGTAAAAATATTTCCACCAAAAAAAAATTGCTCTTGCACTACTGTGCAGCGGCATTCTTTCTAAGTGAGCCTCTTTGGCAAGCCGCAAAATAAAAACAAAGCAAAACGCAGCGCCAAGGCACAATAACTTTTAAGAAATTATTATGTATGTCTAGGTATGTGTGTGCCACACATACATTCATATACAAAAACAAATGTACAGACAAAGAAAAAAAAACCAACACAAGCACGGCAAATGGCAATGGGAACACTATAGACGCTCGGTAAAGATGGCAACTTACTTTCATGTTTTTTTCCTCTACTTTTTTGTTTTTTCCAGGCGGCCATTTTTCTGGTTTTTCTTGTTGTTGGTTTTTGTGTTTTGTTTTTAGTTTCCGGCATGTTGCACTCCGAGCGTCGCGTCGGCGGATGTTTTGTTTTGTTTTGTTTTGTCTCGCTTCGTTTAGTTTAGGGGCCGCCAAGAACCGCTCTGATTCTGATTTCGTATGACAAACAATGTAAATTACGGGACCCGAAACAGGCATATAGCCCAAGCAGTTAAGGATAAGGTGGGTACGTGGTGGGGATGAGGAGTAACGAAGCAGTGCGAGGCAGCCCAATAGAATAGAATGCGTTGTTGAGTGCTGCTGAATATTCCAGTTTTGTGGCATGCCTGCCATTGTTGCGAATGCGCGTTCCAGCAAAAGGTCGTAGGAAGAAGAGGAAGAACAACAACAACAACAATGGCGTAACGACGACAAAAACAACGACCAAAGCAATATACATAAAAAAAAATATGTGACACGGACAACGACAACGTACCGGAAAACAAACGGAAATTGTGAAATATACAAATGTTGGTCTTGTTTAGAAGAACTACATGAAAATCGTGTCGTTCCCATTGTTCTTGTTCGTCGGTCCGGCAGCATACAACAACGACAACAACAACAACAAAATGTGATATAGTGGAGAAGTCGCGCGACAGTGTTATACCCTGTAAATTTTTTCTCGAACTCTCTCTAAGAACTTTTTAAATGGATATTTTTTTTTTTGATGCAGCACGATGTTTATACCTATAAGTTCCGAAACTTTTGATGAGAATCGAAAGTTACGTCAAAGAAGTTATTTAAAGTATATTGGGTAAGTTTCAAGTTTATATGTTGAGGGGTTTGGGATAAAACACTGTATGTTCATTAGGGCCATATGAATAATCTTACCAAAATTGGTGATTCAAGGCAATTTTTTACCGCGTAATTCTACTAGGAGCGAACGGGGTAAGATATTGACACACTATTTCAACAAACTTTATCTTCTCAGGAACTATGCGCACAAGCTGATAAAGTTTCGTATCTCTTATAGTCTCTGAAATCGAGGTATTCATACAGACGGACGGACTGACGAATTGACAGACAGACAGACGGCCGAGGTTATGATAAGCATTTTATGTTTATCAGGACAATGTTTAAAGGACATTTGGTCTGTCACGCCTCCTACTGTTCGTTACATACATTGCACAAATCTAGTATACCCTACATACCTATAGGTACAGTGTATACAGAGCGCCAACTCTTATTACATACTTTTTAATAAAAATATATATACAATGTTGGAGGCCTGGTTTAGTTCAACTAACATGACATTTTCGTGTGAAAACAAGCTCGAAACCATTTTCCAAAGGAGACGCCATATTACTAACAAAAAAAAAAAGAGAGAAGGCAACCGATTTGCATGTAGGAAGATATTTATCTGGCTAAATGACAAATTGAAAAAAAAAGAGCAACATTGTTGTTAGGCAACAAAGGAAACTGCTCTTGAACCCGGTAATATTTTCAAAATTGTGGGCTATAACCCAAGCATGAATCAGCAAAATTTTGTTGAGCTCATTGCAACAGGAAGAGGCACAGAAATTTTTGTGTCTGGTTTGTGTAACTTTGTGCAAGTTGTTTGCAGCAATATTTTTATGACATTTTTGGGTATTGGAATTAATTGAACTTCCCTGAAGAGCAATCACAATTTTCTTACAAACAATAAATATTATATTTCTAAATACTGCTTCTATGCGCATTGTGCACAGTAATTGTTTAACTAGGTAATTGTTTGTATGCAAATTATTTGGCATGAGAGTTTTTGGCACAAATAAAATCTACTGCTTGCTAATATAATCGTTTATATGCAAATTTTTCAAAGCTGAAGCAACTCTACACTGAAGTTGCTTTTCCAATTAACATATGTTTATGGAAG
The DNA here is from genome assembly GCA_949987675.1 of Chymomyza fuscimana. Taxonomy (NCBI): domain Eukaryota; kingdom Metazoa; phylum Arthropoda; class Insecta; order Diptera; family Drosophilidae; genus Chymomyza; species Chymomyza fuscimana. The sequence continues at coordinate 130,166,071 of OX465088.1, read as the reverse complement.
AAACCGGACATTTTTATATGCAAAATAGTAAGCTACAAATGGAATGCAATAAGACAATGACTTTGTATGCCCAGAAATCATATTATGTGGAAAAATAAAGAACTAATGAAAGCTTTTAAGAAATGCTTACTTTATTTAAATTAAGAACTTCTAGTTCGCAAAAAATCTAACTTGGTGGGTATACAACTTGCTGCGTGGCATTTGATCAATAAATTTAATATATGTACTTTGAAATATTGTTAAATAATTTTTTTGTTATTTGCTTATATGCAATTTTTTACGCAACCTTAAAAAACTGCTCAAAAAAAAAAAATAAAAAATAGTCTTGCATTATAAGATTTGCAAACAACCGATGTCTAGTGTACTATCATTAAAAAACTCGTCATCTTCGTCAAATAGACGACGAAAATTCTTCAAAGAGCATTTGTTTCTTGTTTGTGCTTATTTTCGGTACTGCTCTAGTCGACGCTAAGCTGTTGAAGAGTGCACATGTGCAGCTGACTAGGCCTTGTGTACTCAAAAAATTTTGTCGTCGATTCGACGAACAAGCAATTTTGTGTGATTTTTTAAATGTGCTGAAGGAGGGGGGCCGTCGGTATGTTTAATAAAAAAAGCAATACAATAAATTGCTCTCGTACGACAACTCGCTGGCCAATGTGTCTGTTTTATTAAATTTTTAGTGTGACATATTTTAATTCGTATATCATATATATGTCCACAATAAATTTGCTTTTGGGACAGAAACCATTAAATCTTGTTAATTTCATGAAAAATTTATATTCCGCGTTTGCTTAGATACATTATGCATTTTATGCATTAATTTCAAAGTAAAAATATTAAAACAAAAGGCTTAATAAAAAACGGTTTAATATTTAAATTTGAATAAAATAAAAAGTAAAAGGCAAGAAATATATAGGTACTTATTTAAAATTGGTCGTAGTCGTTTCGACGAAATACAACCTTAGTACACGTAAAATATGAACCCATCTAGGGTTGAATAAGAGCAGTAACACTCTAGATTAATCTGTATTTATATAATAGTTTCATAGATTTGAATAAAAACTTAACAATCGAATATAAATGAGTTGTTATTAATTTAAGCTTGATTGGAATTAGTACAGGTTCCAGAAAATGTTTACATCTCGACCATATTTAGCCTCAATTTGTTGCTCTGGCTACAAACCTTTTTATAACTTAGAATTAACTTCTATTTTATAATTATATAAATAAAAAAATAATAAATAATCAAGGCGTTAGAAAATATATATAAAATCTCTATTTTGAAAATTATATTTTATTAAGATTACAATGTTTTCTTTTTAACTAAACAATTTAAAAATATTATAAAAAAAATAAAACTACAGAAGTCAGTTTTTTTTTTTTCGATTTTTTTAAATTTAAGTTTTAGCTCTCACATATAGAAAATGTATTTTTTGAAAATTATATTTTAATAATATCACAATGTTTTCTTTTTGATTAAGCAATTTAAAAAAATTCTAAAAAAAACTAAAATACACAAGCCAGTATAATTTTTTTAGATTTTTCTAAATTTAAGTTTTCAGCTCTCAATAAACTTTAAGCATGTTTATTAAAACCCATTCACATTTGGAAAATATGTTTATGAATATTTAAATAAGGTACTATTTATACCCTGTACCGTATGGTACAAAGTGTATATTGTGTTTGTGCAAGCCGAAAATGTATGTAACGTACAGAAGGAGAAGTCGGAGACCCCCCAAAGTTACCTAAAGTATGATCAGAGTGACTAGAGAAGTCGATATACCCATGTCCGTCTGTCCGTCTGTCCGTATGAACGCCTAGATCTCAGAGATGGTAAGAGCTAGAGCAACCAAACTTTCAGATAAGATCCTTTATTAATCCATAGGAGACAAGTTTATTTTATTTTTTTGATATCGGGACTACATTATATAGCTCCCATAGGGGTGTTTCAGAGGACCTCGAAAAAAAGCAAAAGTTTTAGATGGATAATTCGCTTGTTTATGAAGATATCATAACCAAATTTAACAATCGGAAGTTTTTTAGAAACCCCCAGCAATGTACCAAATTTTATCAAAATCGGTTGACTATATCATATAGGTCCCATAGGATCGATCGGTCGAAAATTTGTTTTTTGTACAAAATTCGTTGTGTTTCGTTTGTTTGTGAAGATATTATAACCAAATTTGGCATTCGGATGTTTTTTAGAGATGTTCAACACTGTACCAAATTTGATCAAAATCGGTTGACTATATCATATAACTCCCATAGGACCAATCGGTCAAAAAATCGTGTTTTGTACAAAATTCGTTGTGTTTCGTTTATTTGTAAACATACCATAACCACATTTGGCATTAATAAGTTTTTTAGAGTTCCCAAGCACTGTAGCAAATTTGATCAAAGTCGGTTGACTATATCATATAGCTCCCATAGGACCGATCGGTCGAAAATTTGTTTTTTGTACAAAATTCGTTGTGTTTCGTTTGTTTGTGAAGATATTGTAACCAAATTTGCCATTAAGAAGTTTTTTAGAGTTCTCAAGCACTGTACCAAATTTGATCAAAATCGGTTGACTATATCATATAGCTCCCATAGGATCAATCGGTCAAAAAATCGTGTTTTGTACAAAATTCGTTGTGTTTCGTTTATTTGTGAAGATACCGTAACCACATTTGTCATTAAGAAGTTTTTTAGAGTTCCCAAGCACTGTAGCAAATTTGATCAAAATCGGTTGACTATATCATATAGCTGCCATAGGGCCGATCGGGCAAAAAACCTGTTGTGCACAAAATTAGTTGCGTTTCGTTTGTTTGCAATTTTTGCAATCAGATGTCTTTTGGAATTCTTAAGCAATATACCGGACTTAAATGCAGTGCGGTGGTACAGGGTATCCCAAAGTCGTCTGCGCCCGACTTTAACGTACGCCATCTTTTTAGATTAAAATAAAGTTGGTAAATTAAAAAAATGGATTAAGATAATATTGAGCATTTTTTTGTTTTCAAATTGCTTTATGTTAGGGTCACACATTCAACTCTCAGACTAGGCTAAAATATTGAGAAACTCTCTGAAGTTGGTTCGTGTTTTTATAAGCTGCATGTTATTCATTGCGTATATATTTGTTCTAATGACGGATCCTGGATTTTACCAGTGGAGTTGCTTTTTTGACTTGGAACCCCTCGACTCACACCTGTAAATCCGTCACTGATTTGATTCTAGATTTCTGTATGCCAATGTTTTCAAGGCTGCTTCTAAAGCTTTTTGGAGAATGTCTTCTGTGTATCTTATAAGCCATTTTTGGGATCAAAACTAATTTTTAGTTTCCGAAACCTTAAGTCGGAACAACACTATTTTTTCACATGGGGTACTTCAGTAAGAATCTCGTAGTGGGCTTTATTAATATTGTCCCACAGTTAAGGATAGACGGCAAGCGAAACTTTTGGGATGGGCCTGATTTATTATAATCGCAATGATTTTTTTTTATTTTAAAAATATTTTTTAAACAAATTTTTAAGAAAGCTTTCAAAGTTATGAGGTCAAATTTAAAAAAAAAAAAAAAATGTTAATCATTTTGAATTTGTTCCAAATTGCTTACTTTCAGATATTATATAATACACCTCATCAAACAGGCATTAATTGACAATATACACAAAATAAAAAAAAAAACAAAGTTTTGATGTTTTTTTTAGCCTGAAGGCCCCACAAATAATTTCATATAAATAAATCAAAACATTTACTTATTGTCTAAAGGATAGATTGTAAATAAATATAATTGAAAAAAATTATATATATATATATAAATAAATAATCCATTTTTGGGTTTTGGAAGAAATTTGAAGCCTTGAAGAAAACAAATTTTGGTCTTTGAACTAGATCGCATGCAACATTTTGGGATGGAATCAAATTTATTTCCCCGAACCCATCTCTCCATGCGATTGAGCATGATTGTCACAGCAAGAGTTAGCTCTGTTCATAGTGTTCCATAGAGCTAGTTCACAGCAAGAACTAGCTCAGTTAATAGCGTTAAAGTGTACAAAAATCAGAGCTTAAGCAAGTGTTTCCAAAATAAATTAAATACCTAAAACGAAACTTGGTCTTTAAACTAGAAACCAGTTCACGTCATCGCTAAAAGCTGTTCTATTTCTTTTTATTTTTTTTGATAATTTTGTCTGTATTTTCTTTACGCTGCAATGCAAAAATTTAATTAAACGCCTGACTTGTTGTTTGGGCCAAGTTAACAAACTGCCGCCTGTCCGTTCTCTTTTGCCAGACATTGGAGTAGTAGTCGGCCATGCCGCAAGCTGCAGTTGCAGTCACTTCAAAGTGAAGTGTCTGCTTTTGGCCAAAGCCAGCGGCGGAAAACCCAACAAAATCAAGTGCGACAACAAAAACAACAATAATAACAGTCAACTGAAAAACAATTTTGTTGACAATCAACTGCAGTGAGCAACGTACAAGGACATTTGCAAGCGAGGGACTCTCAACCATAATGCAACAAATTTCAATAGAAGTGTAGTAGTAGTGCTGCTGGCTGAGGCCACCTGCCTGCCAGGACAAAAAAAAAAAAAAAAAAAGAAGCAAAAAACAACAACTACTATGTGCGGCGGCCTCGCACAACACGTTGCCACTGCCGCAGCAGCATCCGTCACTGCCACATTGCTGGTGTCTCTCTGCCGCTTTGCCACAGCTGCCTCTTGTTGGGCGTCGTCTCCTTCGACAAGAGCTCAAGTGCACACAGCTGCAGAGTGGTGGAACTGCTGCATTCTTGTCAGATGAACATGCCCGGATGTTGTATCCTTACACACACACACACACACACACACACAGACACACACAAATAGACAAACACGGCGACACACTCACGCAAAACAGCCAAGGCTGATTTGCGGCTTGGTTCTTAGGACTCATGCCCACGACCACGCCACGCCCACGCCCACAACAACAACAATGCTCGGCCTGTCAATCCAAGCATATAACCATTCAGTCATCCAACCGTACAGCCCATTCATGCCATGCCATATTCATTTATATGAGACAGTCCATCATTTTGCCTTTGGACAACAGCTGTGGCTCAGCTGCCGTACTTTTAATTTCGTAATTACAATGCTGTTTCTACGGATTTTGGACTAATGCCAAAAATATATATATATATTCCTTGCTCATCTGCTGCTACTGCTTCTTCTTCTGCATTTTCCAATATATATTTCACAATGATTTCTGATGGCAGCACTTGCGGTTTGCCATAAAATTTGCAGGCTCTGCAGTTTTTCCTTTTCAAAGAGGATTTTTATTTAATTAAAAAGCAAAACAATATTGAGCAATGCACAAGAGAGACAGACGAAATGAGAGAGAGAGAGAGAGAGGGAGAGAGAGAGAGCGAGAGAGAGCGAGAGCAAGAGCAAGAGATATGCTGTGACAAAGCCTGTAGATGCAATCTTATATGTTTGGCAATTATAAATATACAATCCGCTTACGTATACGTAATATTTTCTACTATTATGTGTAGTCGATATGTTGATTATAATCAAGTCCAGATTGAGCGCTTGCCTTGACTGCTTTATGGATTAAGCTAGATTGATAGTTCGGTCAGAAGGCAATCATAAAAGTTTGTGACTAATTGACAGCACATGGAATATTTTTGATGGAACTATAAGTAATTGAAAGGACTGCTTTAGGGATTTGAATATGGACTTGCACTTGGCTTTTCAAAAAAACCACATAACAAAAAGTACAATTCAAATGCTATTCAAGACATAAGAACAGCTTATTGCAATTTTAATTTCGTTTGGACAGATAGAATATGTGTACGAATGGATTTTCCGATGCGATCGATATTTATAGAAATAGAACGTCTTGAACGCACCTATATCTCGCGTGCTGCTGGACTTTCTAAAAACTTTAAACGCGTTTTCTCGGAACCATGTTTTTCATCCGCATTTCAAGCATAGATCTTGATTTATTGTTCCGATTCCCTTCATTTAAACCATGATTGAAAGAATATAATTTTTTGTATGCCTTATACTAATAATATACAAAAAAAATTGTGAAATTTTTATTTTTAAGCAAGGTGAAAAAAATAAATAGTTTTTTCGAACGTCCACATTTTAGTTAATTTTTCGTCAAAACTCATTTTGATTTAGTATAAGGCATAGAGAATATCGTTAACTTCAATAAACAAAAAACATTTTTCATTTCTGTTCACTACAAGAGGCTGGAGAACTGAAATGCGGGAATGATTTTCTACGTGCAAAGGCAGACAATAGCTGTCCTTTTTCAGCCGCCATTTTGAATTTCGCCAAGATAAAAATGTTCAATTATTGTACAATAAAAATCGCATTTAACAATCAAAACAGGAAGGTTGTATGTCTTTTCATCATGCCACAAATAATTCCAAAACTTCGCCATCTTTTTGGCCAAATTTGAAAGCACCTCCCCATAAATTTAGAATTTTTTTTTTTTTAGAAGATATACACAAACAAGCGCTATTATTGTTAAAATCATTGCTGTCAATAAAAAAAGTTCTTGAAATAATTTTAAAAAAATTCATTATAATTTTTTGAGTCTTTTGGGAAAACAAAAATAAAATTTAGTTATTTATTTTTGCTTAGTTCCCTTAATATAGAAATTTTCTTAAGCTACGCAAAACACAAAAAATTTTCAAAAGACTTGTTGGTATATATTTTAAATATATTTAAGGAATTGATATTTGTTATAATAGTTACACATTTTCACCTTATTCTTAGTTTAATGTTTATAGATTTAAAAAAAATATTTTGCTTTAATAAAAAAAAAAAGTTGTATTGGGAACGATTAAAATTTTTTTAATAAAATGTGGGTGTTGTTAGTTCATTATTAACCAATTTTTAACTTCATTATGTGATATTTACTCTACAAACTTTAAATTTAAGTTATTTCATTTATACCCGTCTTTAAAGCCCTCTAGTGCCGAAGTGCATCATCTCCATACACTTCTAACTTTTTCAACCATCCCTTAATTTTAACCCATATCTACGTTAAGTCGTATCTTGTAAAATGTTGTATATTTTTGTAAAGTTTTTAAATGGCAGACAGCAGCAACAATGTCATATTGTTAGCAAGCTTAAAACTAAACAAATTTATACAACAGCCACACACACACACACTTACTTTTACACACGCTCATACACTCGCACACACTCACATACACTTACTTTCATACACACGCATCTACACTGGGCAAACTCTTATAGTCGGCACTTGAAGACGGTCATAAAGATAAATGTTTTATGTACGTGAATTGCTTTGAATAAAAGCTTTATTTGCTTGTTTTATATGCACAACAAACATACACACACAAACACACTCACACACACCAACAAACACACACATATATACATGCTGGCCCACGCACGCTCACGCTTACAGCCAAAGGCACTAAGATACACTCATATATATATTAAGTATACGCATAAGCATTACTCATACGCAGCATGGTGCCAGAGCAGTAGTAGAATAGCGTCTTTAAATACACGTGCACGCTTTTGCTTAATTATAATTTGAATTACGCAAAGTAAAAATATGAAAATTATAAAATATATATATGTAACAGCACTTAAGGTAATAACTCGTGCTTGTCAGTCAAGTGTCTATTAGTTACTTTAAGTCCATAAGATAAGTTTATTAGATACTTTAAACACAAAAAGTACAAACATTTAATTTTTATTCACGCTTCTGCTGACCACGGCTGGAATAATTAATTTAATTACGAAAATAAAATAGTAAATAAACATCTCCAGCTGTGTCAAGCGGATATCGATAATTCTTGCATCAAATTGTAGTTAATTAATTTATTTTTATTTTTTTGAAACAAAATTTTTTTTTAAATTCCTTGCATGGTGTACTCGCCATGAAGTTTTTTGTCATTTTTAGGAAATTAAAAAAAAATATATATTTTGACTTTAAATTACCAAAAAAAAAAAAAAAAATTATTTATTTTTAATTCATGAATGGGAAAATTATAAAAGTGTTGAGAATAAAGCTAGCGTAATCAGAACCAAATTTTATTTAAAAGTTTGATTTTTTACTAAGATAAGCATCCAGAGGTAATCATAGGTCCATATTTCTTGAAAGATGACGTAGATTTTCGACTTTTAGTTAGATTAATACTTGAGCGAAGGATCTTTAAATTTTACCATTTTACAGTCGTTGATTAAATAAACAAATATCGTAGACCCTTTAAAAATATTTGCTTTTTTATTTTAATTTTCAATGTTAACCTTAAAAAAGTCACCCTATACACACTTGTCTGCTCTATAAAACTACTCAGCATAAATCTAAACTAGTTTTTGTTAGCATCTAAATTGTTTAAAGCGATTGAGTATTTTGGGAAGCGCGCAATTTAGGCAAAAACCGACTCCACTCGCCACTTCCATGCCCAAAATGTGCAACAGAACTGACACAGAATTTGCGGCAGTTTGCCACAAACATTTTAAAACTCCGCACACGTTTCAGCTGTGAAATTAAGCCAAATGTATTTGACTATTAAAAAGAAACGCACGCGTTGGGAGTTCCTAAGATTTATGCATATAATTTAATGCAATGCTTGGTTTTTGGTGGAAAAAAATAAGGAGAGCTGAGAAATAAAACAGGGCTAACCATAAATTCTCTTTAATAACATATTCAAATTTAGATAATATGCGTCTATGTAGAATATTTTAGTATGCATGCTATACATAAACACACGCACACACATAGATAGATACACAAATACAGATAGGTTTATTTATGTGGAGCAAATAAGACATGCCCCTATACACACACTCCAACAAACACATGCTTACATTTGGCACGGGTTTGACGCTGTTTGCCAGCTCCAGACACCAGGGAATGCTCTTGAGTTATGTTCACAGCTAAATCGTCCTGGGCACGACATGCATACTACTTGGGGGTTAAGCGTGTTATTCAAGCATTTAGGCATTGACATTTCCTTTATATGGGGTTTTCAATGGCAATTAGTTTTTACCTCAGCCTTGAAGTAGGCAATATATAATTAATTTTCCTTACTAACAGGCAGGTGTTAATATTGGCATACTACAAATGCAACGGTGACAATTGAAGACATTTCATGAGTTATTTCACGGGTACATGGGTAGCTATGGGTGAAGAGGTTAGTGCAATGGAATTTATATTTATATTTATATTTATTTATTTGAGGGTACAACTACGTACAGCTGACATTATATTATAAAAAAGTACATATAAATTATTTAGAAAAGAAAATAGAGCGAGGGAATTGATATGAACTAATCCGCGTCTCTAGCCCGATGGGTGAACTTTTTAATGATATGCACCAACTCACATCAAGAACTGGCCAGAAACTTGGATTTACAATATTAAAGTTGAAAAAAGAAAGCAAGATAAAAATTAAACATTATATCGCAAAAAAAGCCAATGGATCACCATTGACCAAGTGGGTGACTCATAATATAGGATTGGTCAAGGATGCTCGAAGTGGCAAGTCAAGGTGACTTAAGATAAAAGAAGTGATAGATTGAATAGACCGTTCGAAAGAGAGGAAATTGTAAAAGTTATTATAGTTAGAGCATAAGACACGGAAAGGGTCGTGCAAAGCATAATTAGATCTACAAAATTGTAAGGCTAAGGGTCGAAAATTACGAGTTACTCTGGACTCTCTGCAAAATATTTGCGCAATTTTACTTTAAGATTATTCGAGTAGAGAGGGGATCGCAAAGAGAATCGTAACACAGCGGAGTGAATTTGAAAACGTGAAAAATGTGCGCGGTATCGAAATTTCCACGGGTTCCCACCAGGCTGAATTGTCTAATTTTTAAAAAAAAAAACGACCAAAATTTCCATTGAAAATCTTATCTTAGCTATATTAAACTTTTTTTTTTTTTTTTTTTTTTGTTCGTTTTATTTGCAGTCTGTCTTTATTAGACAATAAGTAAATTTACTAAAATAATTAATACAATATAAATATATTAAACTTAAATCAAAATCCTTTATAACCAAAAAAAAAAAAAAAATACTCAATATATCGAGAAAAACATTCTCCCTTGCCAAAGCTCTATCTTTTATTTATATTAATACGCAAATTGTATTATGGTATAATATATTCTTATATATAAGAATTGCAAAACTGAACAATAGTCATGCTTCAATATAAAGGCACATTTGTTTTAAAATTTAAAGTGTGAAATTAAATATAACGAATTCTAATATTACGTATACGCGATGTACGTTTAATGATGGATTATCAAGATTCAACTATGTGCAAGTCTTCTTTTCAAAAATTTGACAATGTGTGTGCAGAACATTTTTAAACTAACTTTTTCCAAATTTATATTCTAAATTGCTCTGAGTGCTGGAGTCCAAAAACAAATTCAATCAATTATTTTTAAAATCTTTAGACGTTCATTGAAGCTATCCTCATTTTACAAAATAGTTTCAAAATTTTTATAGATGGTACAGATATTATTCAAAAAAGATAATCCTCCATAACAAGCGAAGGATTTTAGCCATTTTGACTGCTATACACTTTTAAAAATCCCTCGAACTTAAAAATTAAGAACTCGTTTTGTTGTTTGTGCTTTAGAGTACTTTAAATCAGTCAAAAGGTTTTATAAGTTGATGTGTACCTGCAGCTTGATAGCTTTGATAAAGAAATACTAACTAATTATGTTAATCAATCGAACCCCTAATATTTTAATTAAAATTTTTATCAAGAGTTTATATTATGTGCACAGAGTATTTAAAAAATCTATCTAAAAGATCTCATATAAATTTTAATGCAATTTCTAGTTAACTTCATTAATTTTTTTGATTTTCTGCCATAAGCCAAAAGAATTTTGAGGAGCTTTACTTATAAATACAATTATTTAGAACTAGATATACCTTTAACTTCAGCAATTTTTTTTGACTTTCTGCTATGGCAAAGCATTCAAAAGAAAATAACTCATAAATTTTTTGTATCCAATTTTTTTTTCTCCTACATGCAAGGAGCCTTTGTATAGTTTGATCCGTAAGAGTGAAGAGTAAATGATTTCAACATTTTTTTTAATAATTTCTTACTTAGATATTTAAATAGATTTATATTTTGCTGGAACCTTAATACGGATCCTTCACAGGCATGTTAGGTATCGATTGAAAGCTATTGATGTACAGATCACATAAATGAACCAACTAATTCAATACGCCTTTATTGGGTATCGTAAAGCTTTATAAGGTGTTTCGATTCTATTTTTATATTTAATAAAAAAAAAATTTTATTTTATTTTTTTACATTGGATTTTTAAATTATAAAAAATGTTTTCAATTTATTTTTGAAATAAAATTGATATTTTATTAATATTTCATATTTTTTATTTTATATTTTTATAATATTTATTAAAAAAAAATTTAAAAAAACTCTTATTTTCAATTTAGAAAATAAAATTTAGTTTCAATCTATTATACTAAAAAATTTTCAATTTATAAAATTTATTTTCAATTTATAAAATGATTAAGACTTATTACGCATTTTTAAAATAAAAATTGAATCCGAACATTTTATTCGAACTCGTTTTGAAAACGAATGTTTGGTGCTCCCAATTTCACCAAATCGAATTTTTCAACTGGCTTGAAACCGAATGTTTCGTTGCCAGAGGACTTAAAACGAATCGTCAAAATGGGTTTAAGTACGCATTTTGTACTGAAATATTTTTTTAAATATTCTTTAATATTCTTAGATTAACTTAAAGTTATATATTTATTGACAATTATTTTTTTGCTAACCAAAAGTTTTTTTTCGTTTTCGCCAAAAATTTTCGTTTTCCGTAGCACGGCTGATTATTTCAACAGTTTTTTTTTAAGTCAGAACACAAAACTTGATATTTTTGATTTACATAAAAAAAATTATCTTGGCTTGGCTAGTACTTTCATGCAAGACACTCTTTTCAATGGGATTTTTTTTTTCAACCTCTTTTTTAACTCTTTTTGGCAATCCCTGATTTGAATTAAACAATAATAATAGTAAATAGTTTTATTGATGAATCACTTTTAAATATTTCGTTTAGTTTATTTCAAGTATCTCAAAGCACTTACTGCTAGAAACTAACAAGTTTTTAAATCATTAATGGTTACTTGCTTTTCTAATTATGCCATAAGCAGACATTAAACTTAACCCTATTACATTCTATGCATATTTTTAATAGCTTTTAGCTAGCTAAATATTAACACAAGTAGTAGCAGTTGGATACTAGCCCCAAGCACTGAATGCTTTGTGCAGAAGTTGATGCCACTTCCGTTCAGCCCGGAAGTAGGCAATGAAAATTTGATTTACCATATTATGATGCGTACTCAACACTTTCACAAAGTAATAATGAAATATATATGTAAAGTCCTTAAGACTTTTAAGCAGTCTCTTATGTTTTCAAAGTAATTTAAAGTAATGCTGAACATATTTCATTTTATGTTGTTACACACAGCTCGTAGGTAATGAAATTTTAATTAAGCTTGTTAACAAGCAAGTACATAATATTTCTATTTCTAAATATATATCTAAATATATACTAACTATATAAGCAAGTCCAAACATTAATTGGAATATTAAGTACTTGGACTTTTGCCTCAACTGCTTGGAAACAACAAAATCTACTTCCTTCAAATTCCCAATGCTGCTGTGTCTATGTATACGTGTCTCTGTCTGTCTGTGTGTGTGTGTGTTATTAATGAACCGTTTTGGACTGCTGACTGACTTGGCAGACTTTTCTTGCCAACTTGGGGATTTGGGGGGATTTATGCGAATAGAGTAGCATCAAAGAAAACATTTGCGTTATACCTTGCTACCAATTTCAGTATGATTTCTGTTTTCAATGGGAGCTTAAGTCAGTCAGACATGTATTTTTTTTTTTTTGGCAGCCCCTTCTTGGCCATGTGAACACTACTGTACTCGATAAATCCACATCATTTCAACGGTTTTTCGTTTGTTCGTATGTGTGTAAGACGATTGCATTTGAAAAGCTCGCAAGAAATGAAAATTTATTGAACGCCATTCATATGCTGCGCATTATTAATATCGATTAGAGGGGCTTCTGTGTATGTGTGTATGTATGAGTATCTGTGTGTGGGTGTGGCAATCTCAACGTTAACATCTTGTAGTTGGCATCTTGAGCTTAGTTCAATGCATAGAGAATCAAAATGGCATGCTGTTGCTAGGCAGAGCCTGCGCTAGGGTTGCCAGGCCATAATAAAATGGAAACTTATTGAGGCGCATAAGATTGAGATACTCACACACACTGACACACACACACATGCACTTTTCTATGCGTCTGATAAAAATAACAATGGCGTTGAGATTCTCAGGGATTTGTACTCGTATTTTTTTTAGCATTTATATTGTACACAGAGAGAAAAAAAAACCGATGACATTGTACTCAAATAGCAGTACATAGCAGTTCATGTATATAAAGTAGGTAAATAATAGCTCCAACCAAGTTGAATTGGTATTTCAAGTATAATACAATTTTTCGAAGTTTTGTGAAACTTCAAGCGAGTGCTTTTGTTGCATTTCTGAGCATCTTTGGTAATCAATTGTATTATGGTTCAAGCTGAACTTATATCAACAACAAACCAATTGTAAATCAAAGGGATTGCAACTACACTATTTCTGAACAATTTATCTTAAACCTTTGAAGTAGCCCGACATTAAGATACTATTCATAATTTTCAGTTTTCATTTTATTTGACGTTGCTTTGAAACGTGCCTTCATACTATGTTAAACAAAAATTTTTGGATATAATTTATTTTTCACATATTTTGATGATATTTTTTTAAAAACGGATTGACAGATTTCGATCATTTTTTTATTTATTGCCGTTTTTGCAACGCTTTTATATAGTATGTTATTCAATTAATCGATATTATTCTGCCAACCAATATCGGATCACAAATTCGTAATGAACGAGCCATTTTAGGGTTCTGCGACAAAATCGCCTTGATTAGTACACGGGCATGTCTATTTTGGCGTGACATGACATTACATTTTTATGACAAACCAAAAAATGAAAAAAACAAAATTTTTAAACAGTTTTTTTAGACTGAGCTTTAGAAACAACACCTATCGATAATACTATCGACTGAAAGATACAAGGCAAACTACGCATGGCGTTACGTTACAAACACTAGAAGTGGATTTTTAATTGAATTACAAAATGCAAAATTTTTACGAATAGGGCAAGCCTTTTGGTATACAACCTTTTTTTAGTTTAATTTAATACGATATTAGTTAATTATTAAGAAAATTAAATTTATCAAGTTATTAAATCAAAAAAACCTTATCTCATTTTTTTAATTTTTTGCTTAGTATCTGGCGTGACATTACAAGGTGTGCCATTACGTAAAACTTTATCAAAGATTTATTAAATCAAAAAACCTTTTCTCTTTTTCTTATCATGCTTCGTAAATGGCGTGACGTTACTTAAAATTCAATTAAACATTTTTTAATAAAAACTTTTTTTTTCAATTATTTAACTAAGGAAAAAAAATTTTTGGATTCAATTTGATAAACTTTAACTTGTGGATAATGATATATTATTATATAAAAATGATAAGAAAAAGAAGGTCCTTAAAATAGACAAATCTGAGCAAAATATAAAATTTTAGCTTTGTAGCCGGATTTCGCGCCATCTTAAAACTTTAGTTGTGAATAAAGCTTTAAACTTATTAATTAAACATTATAACTTTTGAATGTATATTTTTCTTTAATAATAAAATTAAGAATATATTTTTATTTAACCTTTGATTTTTTTCGATTATTTCAGACCTTTCTGAGAAAAGGCAGGATTTAATAGCAGACAGGCCAACGTTCTTGCAGGACAACGTCTGTCAGGCTCACTAATTTTTAATAATATTTAAAATATTTTGATTGTAGTTTTTTCTCTCTGTGTAGGCAAAATCAGAGATAAAGGCAGGCCTACTGTTGGTTGTTATCATAGTTGTTGTTGTTGTATTTGGCATTGTTTCCACAATGCACGGGCTGAGAAATACGACACGAACGTGACTCACGCACACTTACATATATACTTATATATACATATACACACACACAGATACACACAGCTACACCTCGGGCAGCAGCTGTTTACAACTAAACGGCATTTCAGCAATAATCAAGCGCCCTTTGTTGTTGTCATTAAAACAACACAAACAACAACGAAACGCTTCATTGTCACAATTCTCCACACATTCGTACATAAATACATATATATAAGGCATTTATTTATGTGAATGTGACACTGAATGGAAAACATGAAACATATTGATGACATGCATTTGATTCGAGTTCCCAATTGTATGTTTGTATGTTTTTATGTTTGTTGTATACCACAAGAGATCTCTATAGAAATCATTCAAAGTCACACAAAGTGAGTTAAAAGCTGACACGTTTTCAAATTTTATGCCAACATTTTTAATTTGTTTCTATGACTTTGTGAATAAAAACATCACCCTCGAGATGCGAAAGGACATCCCACTTTTTTATACAAACTCTGAGATGGAGAAGTCCTGAGTGTTTTTGAAGGCAAACATTTCTTATAAAAGTGTCCACTTGCTTGTTTATGTGGATGATATAAAGATATTATTGGTCGTAACAAGAAATAACTTATCGGACCTTTTCTGGCTATTACAAAAGTGCTGCCTTGGTGGGTCTGGTGGTGAAAGAACTTCATCTATCAAAGGTCCAACGTCAAATCGATAAACAATGTCAGCATAGAGATCAAGCAGAAAATTACTCTTGAGAGAGCAGAGACCACTTTTGCTGAAATAAATTTACATTGCTTAGGGTGGGCCATCTGTTGGTTTGGTTGTTAAACACTCATAATTCGGAACATAGATGCTCTGCGACATATGTCAAGTTCAAAACTATTCAATTTTTTTGGAAAATATACGAATAAAATGCAACTAACAAACAAACCAACAAATGGCCCACCCTATACAAGACTCTTATACTACACGTTTAATGGCGCATGGATGATAACCCAGTCTGATGAAAATATTCTTGCTGTGTTTAAAAGTAATGTACTCCTTTGTCTTTGGTCCTGTATACGTTGATAGGGACTAACGCATTGGAGGGTAGGACAAGCTTTGGTATCATGGAGTAAATCGG
Source organism: Chymomyza fuscimana (assembly GCA_949987675.1). Lineage (NCBI taxonomy): Eukaryota > Metazoa > Arthropoda > Insecta > Diptera > Drosophilidae > Chymomyza > Chymomyza fuscimana. The sequence continues at coordinate 130,149,935 of OX465088.1, read as the reverse complement.
ATAGATAATGTTTTGTATATACAAGTTATTTGAATTTGGCTGCTCAATGTATCATATGTTAGCCAACACGTTCATTTCCCTGGTTTAATCGTTTGAAAAGATGACTATTTTAAAATTTGTATGCAAATCATTTAGTATTTAGTAGTATCAACATACAGAAAAAATACAAAAATTTTTTTAAATACTAATGTCTTAAAAAATATTTTTCTTGGTTTTTTTTTGGGGTAGTACTTTAAATCTTAAGTAGTGCCTCAAAACAAGCAACAATTCTGGGAAATAATTTTTTTACTCTTTTTTGTACTCTTTTAATTTTCGCGATTATGATTATGCAAAAATATAAAAAAAAAATAAGTATACTTAAAAAGATATAAATATATTTTTATATTTTTTTCAGCTATGTCATCAAAAAAAATGTTTTTTTTTTAGTATTTAATTGTTTTTACTTAGGAACCAACTTTTGTCACTAATTTTTATGAAAATCCCAGGAGTTCACTACACAATTTATTTCGGTTTCTTTTCCGTAACTTTTTTTTTTATTTTTTATTTTGGTATTTTACAGTATAAAACATTTGTAGAATTTAGCTTTTGTTTTTTTATGGGTATTTATTAAAAATTATTTATATAAATTTTTAACAATAATAGAGATTTAAAATAAGGGAGATTGTCCGCCAGTATATCTTAATAATATATTAATACCCCATAGAGTTTCAGCCAATTATCTTGGGCTCGATTTAAATCGCAGAATCACCTGGAAAAGTCATATTAAAAGCAAAATAAGAAAACTTAACAGAAAAACAAACGAATGCATTAGCTGCTTGGTAAAAGGTCGCAGCTAAGTTTAGAGAACAAAGTCCGTCTTTACAAAGCCATCTTGAAGCCTATATGGACTTATGGTATCCAATTTTGGGGCACAGCAAGTCACTCAAACATTGAAATCATTCTACGGTATCAGTCCAAGACACTAAGACTTATTGTTGACGCCCCATGGTTTGTATCCAATGAGCAAATTCATAAAGACCTAGGTATTCCATACGTTAAGGACGAAATACAAAGACTAAGCATCGAATGTTTTGGCAATAGGCCTCTTGGATGCCATATGCAAATTAAGCTTAAAGCACTTAAAAAAGCAATAGTTATTACTCATTGGAGTTTAACTATTTCTCCTGTTAATTTATAATTTCCAAAACATTTACTTATTGTCTAAAGGATAGAGAAAAAAAAAAAATATTGCAGAAGTAGTCGGGCACTTCTGCACTTTTACCACATAAAGTGAGCACTCTTATTATATTAGTCAAGGGGGTCTACGAAGCTTTTTTCTGTTGCTTTTCTGCTGCTAATATCTAAGTCTAAAGATTTGTCTTCAAGACTTTCTCAATTTGCAGAGTAAGGAAAAGTCATACTGGCCTCCACACTTTTTGAGGAATTGAAACGCTTTACTTACTACTTCACCTCTCGGTTAAATTTTACATAGCTTGATGAGGGTCTGTCCGAGGTGCGATTCGACAGAATTTTTTCAGCCACATGATCCGACGAACCTTTTGACGCGTTTGATTGCTGTAAGGCACTTAGTCAGTTTTTGTCACTGCTTAGTACTCGAGCTCTAAAAGTATGGACTTTTTTCACTTGTCAGTAGAGTAAGAAAAAGTTTTAGTGACCTTTTAAAGCATTAACATTTTTTTTTTCCCATACTCTATTATTTTATAAGAGAATAAGAAGTTGAACTGAAAACTTTTACCTAGGCTACGGTAGTGGGGCTTTTAGCCCAGCAGCGCGCTGGTCAACAATAGATTCGTGCCTTACCGCTCAAAGTATGAAAACCTTTTACCAACTTGGACCAAATCTGGCCGTAAATTTTGAAACTAAGCTTTAAAGGTCAAAAGTACTTAGTACCACTAAGGGTAGCTCTCTTTTTTTTGGGCTAGTTGCCTTTTTGTGGCATTTCGTATGAAAACAATTCGGTAAAAAGCATTTAGGAAAATGAAAGACGTGACTTTGTTGCACTTGTCCAGAAAGTTGATAAAAACCAAAGAAAATTGATTTTTCTTCATTAAAGCCAAAGCGTATATAAAGCAACCAAGTAGCACTTGTAGCAACAACAAAACGATGGTAGCAAGCAGCAGGGAAACAATCTCTGGATGGACTAACCGTGCCAAGTAGCCAAGTAGGCCACACGCCTAGCCGCAGGAGCAGCAGTTCACTTCTTGTTTGAGCTGCACTTGAAGACTCTTTGTGCAAACTTAAGAACTGGTTGCCTCCGTTGTCGGGGTGCAGCAAGTGGAGCTGCCTGATGTAATCCCTTGTATTGTGCAATTGAATGCGATTTAGTTGCGTTATGCTGGCGAATGGGCGAATGATTGAGTGCCTTAAGTTCCAGTAATGGGCCGTTCCATGGTGAATGAACGTGAACGAACGTGTTGAAGCATGCCAACATGCCAATGTCTGGTAAATTGCCTGCCAAATGGAAAACTCTTAGTAGTGTAACTGTATGTGTAGGAGTGGGTGTCTGTGTTTGTGTGTGTGGGTGTCGGTGTATGTGTGTGTGGAAGTGGATCCTAAGCGTGAAATGAGTTAGCAAGTCGCGCCAATTGGCAGCTGGTTATCATTAGTCTAATGCTAATTCGATTCTGCTGCCAGGCAGCACTGACACACATATCCATAACCCATACAGTGGCGTAGATAGCTTTTTGCGATAGGAGCTGCTTACTACTTAAAATTCATATATTTTCCCACGGAAGTTCCATTTGCCATTATGGTAATTATCTTTAATGTTACCTCGGATTTTCTCTGTTTGATATACTACAGCTAATTATTTCTTTTTGAATTGCAGTAGCTGCAAAATAATGTGTTTCACGAAGTTCTTTGTAGAATGGAGACCTTGTAAACTAGCATACTGCCAAGATTTCATTTTATGAGCAACCACCCGTTGATGAGTGCGGGTGTGTCAGGAACTGATCAGCGCTACCAGTGACTCTTGTACGCATATAAAAAACTTTTTCAAGATGACATGTTTGAAATAACTTAAACCAAGGCAGCTTGTTTTCACATCTCCTGAATCCTTTGGCAAAGATATAATTCAAAGCGCTCATATCAACCAGTATGGTAACAGGAGTTCTAATGGGGCACTGCTACAGTCGTACTTATGTCGTAGCTGAGGTAAGGATATAAAAAGCATCCCACAGCTGCTCTGTCACTTTCCTATAAAAGCTGGGAAAGACTTTCTTGGAAGAACTGGACGGACTGGCTGATCTATCTATAGCTGACCTGGTTTAACAAGTAGAGCGATTGAGCCGTCCATGCTATCGCCCACCCGCATCCCCTATTCAACTTAACCCACTAATTATTTTTGAACTTAATTTTAAATGATTCAGATACGTTAGAATGTTCGATTTTTCGAATTCGTGATAATCACGACTCCAAATCGTTTGACCCCGTCACGTCAGGTTTTCGACAGACCTTCAAAAAACTTAAAAACCTTTTCACTAAGTAAACCCTTTTCTTCTTTAATTACGGGCTTATAATGAGAGCTTATTTAAAAAAATATTTAGTGACGTGTTCAAAAAACTATAAATCTTCAAAATCCAGTGGAACCTCCTATGAGAATCCTATAAATATATGTACACATCAAATCCATATAGAAGCGCATGCAAATGTGTATATATCTCTGTAAATACTTATTGTGTAATTGTATGTAGAACAAACATTCTTTTTTTACATTAGGGTGGCCGCCGCTGGTATGGAGGATTTTTAAACCGTCGATATCAATAACGCCACCTACTAAAAAAATTCCTTTTTACCTGCATATAGCGCCTGTAAAATTTAAAGGCAATCCGAATGTATTTGATGGTTCCTAAAATAGGTCGAAGGTCATACATTTCACTTTTTCCGTTTTTGTTCTACATAAACTTTAAAATCTCATTTCCAATCAAGCAAATTATGGTTCAAAAAGTCTCATATCTATCAAAACATAATTTTAAAAAAATATAGAGTCGGCCTGAATAAATTTGGTAAGCTCTTAAATTGATTAAATTGACTATTTACACCAATTTACAAATAAAAAAAAAAAATTTGGTATCCTTAACATGTTTTAGTCGTTTCTGTAGTAAAATGACATGCTAAAACCGAAAATGCAGTCGGGCTTGGAAATATTTTGAAAAAAAAATTTTTCGAAATTAAAAAAAAAACAAAAAATTGCCTCTACGTAACAGCAAATATCTCTGGTTATACTAAACTGATTTCGATAATTTCGATAAACTTGACTGGAGATAATTGAATTACCCATCGATTATATATGGAACATGTTTTTGTCAAACTTACGGCTTGGTCGCTATTTATGCATTCATATGAACATTTTCTATGACCTTTGACCTATTTTAGGAACCATCAAATACATTCGGATCGCCTTTAATTGTTACAAGCGCTATATGCAGGTAAAAAGGATGGGGATGGCATTATTAAAATCGTGAGATGTTGCAAAAATGGCCACCCTAATGTACATCTAGCTTAATTATGTATAAACTTTTTTAATAAAAAAAATAAATTGTGCAGATTTTGTAAAAATCAGAGCATACTTTCAGGGGCCACCTTGCAAATGCTTAGAAATGTGAATAATCCTAAAATCGCCATGATGGAGTGCGACGGAACTCGGATTTGGATTCAGCGACCTGGTGATGTGTTATACTAAACAATATTTTATATATAAAACTTTTTTATTTTGTTTGCAAAACAATCCATTAACATATGAGTCTGCTGATTGAAATTATCTGAAAGTTGCACTTTAAAAAACTGTGTTTTTTATATATATAAAAAGCTTTATATGTATGAACAATTAAGATTTTATTTTATTGTTTTATTATATGATTAAAAAACATGAGCATAGGGGTCCTTAACAAAATTTCACAATTTTATACAAAAAAAAATTTTTCTCCTTCAACTTTCAACGAAAATTTTTTGTCGCGGTCGTGCTCTTCGCTTATACGACATAGTAGCCTTAGTAAAGTAAATATTGGCATTTCTTTCTTAAATAAAGGGTCATCAATCTTGAGGTTTTTTTTCAGTTATGTTTTTTGATAAACCACGCGTGAGTACTGTCAAGTTGCTATGTGTTCTTTATTCAGTATTCATTGCCATTTTATCATGGAAAAACTTACACCCGAAGAACGTTTACAAATCGTACAATTATAAGTATTACGAAAATTTGCGTTCTGTAAGGAATGATTTTCGCGCGCTTAGGCCATTTTATGCTCGCCATAATCGACTTACTGAGACCACTATTCGCCATACCATCAACAAACTTGTGATCCAATATGCATTATTGGATGACACTCGACCGAATGGACCTCGTCTAGCGCTTCGTTTATGGGCCGGGGAATCATCGGTCCAATGGCGACCTTGATAACGAATTATTTGCTACCTGAAATTGAAGTCCGAGATCTCGACGACATTTGGTTTCAACAAGACAAAGATATAGGAGTTCATAAAGATGGGCGGACATGCCTGAATCGATTTATTTTGCTCTCCAAATCCTATTGGAGGTAACTATAGGGGACCTCTGGCGTTTACTTCTCTTTGTTACATACATTTCCAAAAACTGTATGTATATTAAAAATTTTTTGTATTATTCTCAATCTATTCTAGGATAACAAACAAATGTTATCCGAGTAGGATAAATTAAATTTCAGTCAACTCAATAAAATAAAAACTAGATTTTAAGCTCTACAGTAGTCCAGAATACATATATATTAGGGCGGGTCAATTTGTATGGGGCCGAAAAAACCTTATGGGGCTCACTCGGATTTTGATTTTTTGGATAATTCTAAGCAAATTTGCTCAAGAAACTATGGGTCTAAAATGAATTTCGAGTCGCCCACTTTTTCAAAATAGGTTTTTTTCGACATATTCAAAAATCGACTTAGAAATTCATTGAAAAGGCCTAAAATCGATATTTTTTCTCTAGCCAAATGTGAATTTGGGGGTTTTTGGGGTCGAGGAATTCATTATTGACATCTATTTTTAATTTTGGGTGCCGCCAGAGGGCGCTTGAGTGTTGGTTTTTGATTTTTTTCGGTTTTTTTTCTTGAAAATTTTGAAAAAGTGGGCGACTCGAAATTCATTTTAGACCCATAGATTCTTGGGCAAATTTGCTTAGAATTACCCAAAGAATCAAAATCCGAGTGAGCCCTTATACCGAAAAAAATTGACCCACCCTAATATATATATATATATATGAGTATAAAAGATTTATACACTTTATGCTTAAAATACATCAGGGATATCTAGAACGTGGAATCGCTTGAAGCGTCTATTATAAGAATTATCACTAATTGATAAATAACATGAGACATTATCGGGGCATTCAATTAAACTTTCGAAATTTTTCATAGAATGTCAAATTTTAATATGTCACTATTAAAAAATACTATAGTGGCTATTCGAGGCGCTGCAGTTCTCCAATTATAGGACGTACCGAATTTTTATTTCCTTTTTTCAGTGAATATTTTTGAGGCGTTTTTCCATTTTTTTTTTTGTTTAAGCGAAAATTTTTGTTTTTTTATTCAAAATTTATTCTACAAACAGAATTAAATATAACAATTATATTGAGGTATCTGCTTAGTTTATAACTCTTCTGCAACAATTAATCCATCATAATTAGGGTTCTCCTTTTCATTACTTTCCTTAAGCAAAATTCAAGTTGGGCTCCAATATAATTTTATAAATATTTTCATATCATATCTCAGCTGAAAAGATATTACACATTTCTAAATTCTGACTCTCTATTTGTTAAGCTAGTTTTAAGCAATATTTGAAAATTTTAAACGCTTCAAATTATTAATTATTATTAAATTCAACGAGAATTCTTGTCGCAAAACAGACTACCTAACATTCCGTTATCGACAACTCGATAAGTAATCGGAATTTAAAAACAAAATTATATGGTGAGTATTGGCTACTACGCTCGAAATCGAAAAGATGGATTCAAGTAGTCGCCAAGCTTTTTGCTGCTTGGGTTTTTTGTTTTTTAACTTATTTACACATGCTTAGAGTACTTTTAATTGTATAATAATCCTTGTGCACTCTGAGAATGGCGACTGATCGCCTCGGATTCCCCTTTCTACGCCGCTGCAGCTACAACGCTGCAGTCAAGTGTAAATGCGTTGCCATGGCTTAAAGAATGTTTGGCTCTGGCATTGATAGTTATTGTTGTTGTTGTTTCGGTTGTTTTTGTTGCTGCCGTTGTTGTTGTTGTTGTTTTTGTTCGCAGGCTATTTTGCATACATACTTAAACAAAATATAGCGACTGTCATTGCCTTGTAGCTGTAGCTGCTGAAAGCACATGATATCCTGAAAATCCTCTGAAAAAGTAACTGAAACTGAAGCGCAATTTAAACAACGACAAATGGCGAAAACAAAAGCAGCTCTGGCAGGAACAAAAACAACAACAACAGCAACAACTATGGTAGCATTGAAAGGTAAGCTGATTATGTAACGCACACTCACGCACAAACACACACAGATACATTTACATATATGCATACTCGTACATCTAATGCGTGTAAATTTAGTATGTAGTATGTAACAAATGCTAGAGGGGGTCTGTAGCCGTGTGTGAGAAAGAGTGTGTGTCGTAGTGTGCGCTACTGATAGCATTAACGAACAGCTCATGCTGACGCCATTTTGTTTTGCAACTTTTCAACAGCTCTCTTACGGTTGTTTTTATTAGTGATTTCCGTTGAAAACAACTTAAAATTATTATAATGCGCATTTGACTTGCGGCCCACACGGCCATGGCAACCTAAGAGTTAATATATTGCATTTCATTTTGGGTGCACACAAAAAGGACTTCAAAATCGTTTGATAAATAAATGGTCAAAAGATTGTGTGGCGGATAGAGAGTTGAAGTTTTCGCACAGCATGAAAAGAAAATCAAATTTTTCTTTAAGAAAAAAAATCGTTGTGCTCATGAATTTGATGCCTTTATGTTCAACAGTAAATGGACAATGATTACCTTGAAAATTGAGAGAGGCCAGAGTGATTGCTCAACGGGTAGCTCAAGCAGATCATGACCTCTAAGCCCTAAATGTCATGTTTCCTAATGGTGCGTTTTGTAGCTATCAGAGCAGCTTCAGTATTATAATGAGACGCAGATGACCAATCAATCAAATCCCTGATTACTGAAACTTAAGAGTTGTGCAACGGACAGCTTTTTATTCGGACAGCTTTAAATGTTTTTTTTAAGGAAGTGAGCTAAAAGTTACTACTATAGGTGGTGTACTCTGTGCAAACACACCAATTGTATCTCGGCCTGTTGACTAGGGACACAAATAAAGGAAATCCCTTGGCATGAAGTTCTTTACAGCAGCGCGTAGGAACCTCTTTGAATAATTTTTTTAGAGTGATGAAATTTTACACACGTGTTTCTAAAGGATTGAACTATTTTTCTGGGAAGTTTGAGCGTCCACAGATTTTTTTAAGATATAGATAACACTAGTTTACAAATTTAAGGGTCATTGAGTGAACCTTCGTATAAAAGTGTTATTAGGGTAATTTTGGGTGAAGAAAGACGAAAATGGCAAACTAATTTTAGGTTTGCTTTTTATTAACGGAAAAAATTTTTTAAAAATTATATTCAGCTTTAAGGCCTGTACGCAGAATGCAAATAAATTTCGCACGGAATGACAAGACCATGTAAAAAAAAATCCCATTTGGGATATCCCATTCTTTAATAAGAATTGTTATAAGATTCTTAAAATCGGTTATGAATGGTAAATGTTATGGAACCAAAGTTAATGTTGCTAAATGCAAATACAACGTTGGTCAACATTGTTCAAATACTTGAATAGAAGAAGAAGGAGTTTTATAGAATTCAATGGAATTCAAATTTCCCTTAGTCTGCTTATCCTAATCTATCTGTAAATCAGTACCTTTATTAAATATACCAAAAACCACCTTCTCTATAAAGACATCAGCTTTTGCTTTGTTTTGCCCCCTTCATTTAAAAACTGTCATATTCATTATCTGGAATAGTACAAGTTCGAACATTCATTGCTTTGTCGAGACGGAAGGACATGTGCTAGTACAACCATTCATAATGCATTTAACATCTGAATAATGCAGTAGCAAATCTATAAATAGAAATGTCGTCATGAACAGGGGTAAAAGGCAAAAGCCGGCTCGACCACTTAACTATCGATTGGCATGACACCCTCATACAGAAAATGCATACTAAATGGCGTACACATTGTTGGGGGCAGTGCTTGACAGTATTTCTGGAAAATTTCAACAATTTGTAGTTGGATTTAATTGGACAATCTTGTGATAGTTACTGATAATGTCTTTATAGGCTTTTTAAGGCAGTTTTTGAATGCAATTATTGTGGAAATTTAGTAAAGCGGGACGGATTAGAATTTGTGGATTACAAGTGAGAACAGGAGAAGACTGATCATTCGTAGATCCCAGTTACAAATATTTGTTTTGTCCTTTTGGGTTTACGAAGTGTTTCGAAGATGCCTGACTTCGACATACTCATTACTAGAATCGTTAGCAGACATTCGAATACCCATAACCCTATATTTCTTTAAAATTATTGATTTAATTCGATTTATCGATTCAACTGTGCTTACTTACAATAAAAAGATTTTTAAATATATTGCTTAGAGGACTGCTGGAGTTTACAGGGTAAATCGATTGCAGGTAGTTTGAGCAATATATGTCAACACAGTTTTGTTGATTAGGATTACAACTTTGCTGAACTAAGCTCACGTATGTATGTATATACATATATAGTCGGTTGATTCCTAGCCTCCTGATTCCTTTCTCTAAGCCAAAGTTATAATGCAGGGCTCTATTAGTGATATCTTTCAGAGACTTCTCTCATAATCTAGGCAAATTTTCTAAATGCTTGTTCTTGACCATATAATATATAAAAAAATTTTAAATTATGCAGATTAAATTTGAAGAATTTTTTATAAATTTTGATATATTTATTCGTTTTTGCTCATCATAAGTTATTGCGTATTCACGATTTCACATCAAGGTCAAGATCCAACAAAATCCTCCCATTAGAAAGGAAGTAAATATCAACTCAGTTACGCAAATTTTCAAAATCTATACTGTATCACCAAATTGGGGTTCCGCTCTGGTCATAGTATCATTAAACGGCTCCATCGTGTTTCGGTTCATACTTTCAGAGCGTTCGAAAAGAGAGAGTAGTGCAATGGAGTTTTTTAAAGAGTCTGGTATCCGGTACTTCTTGAAAAGCTACGGACAACGCTGCCTGCCAACATTTACGAATCATATTCTCAGAGCGTTTGAAAAGAGAGAGTGGTGAAAAGGAGTTTTTCTGGGCATCCAGCAGACATTTGACAGAGTCTGGCGTGGGGGATTACAAGCAAAGATAAAGATAACGCTCCCTACCAGCTTTCTGTGTTCCTGGAGAACAAAAAATTTTGTGCTAGATACGGGAGCATAAGTCGCCAACCTGAACTGACTTAGCTGGAGCACCCTATGGAAGCGTCCTCGCACCACTCCGACCGACGTTCCTGTACTCAGAAGCAATAGGTATTACCCTGGTGAAGATGCTTCTTGCTGCTTACGCTGACAATCTGCGTTCTACACTCAGATAGAAGCAAGTCTGTCAACGTAAGCTTCAAAAATTTATTGATTTTATCAATGATGTGTCAATGTCGCAGATGTCAGATGTCTCGATATTACTCTGGACCAATGACTTAGATACCGTGAGCACTTCAACAACTGCTACTGCAAAAGGGATCGACTCCATTGGCTTCCTAATAAACGGATTAAGCTCCCCCATTGCTGCATGCTAATCATAGCAGATCAGCAGATCATAGCGCCTACCTGGAGATGTGATTCTGAGAATTGGGGCACCGCCACTAAGTCAAACCCCTAAACCATGTAGAATAAGGGACTTTGTCTTATTTCTGGATGCGAATGGTATGTCAAGCATTTGATTTTACAGCGTAACTTCAATCTGAGTACTGTACAGGACCAGAGATCGTTTTTCTCCAATAGGTACAATGATAAATTGATTACCCATAGCAACAGCCTCCCAAGGAAACTTTGGAGAGAAGATGCTTTAACCATTTCCTGCCAAACTTTCCCCGAGGACTGAATAATTTTGAATACCCTCTACAAATGATGACGATGACCTTGTATTTGTAGATGTTTACAACAAAAAAATAAAATCTGTTAAATTTAAAATATCGTTTTATGATCTCTAAGATCTCATCGTTCCTCAGAGATGTTCATATCTTCTCGTCTAGCAGATTAATTTGGTATCTACTTTTTAGTATCGTATACGTTGCTTATAGTCCGTAATATACATTTGAATAACCTTAACATAAAAACATAAATTGTTCCATACACTGAAACAACCAAAAAAAAAAAACACTAAAAACAACAAGAAAAACTTTGTCTTTAGCAATGAAAATAAACTATAATTAAAAATCAATGAAAGTTGGTCAGTTTCGAGCTTATTTGGTATATAAATATAATTGTCTCAATTTCGAACAAAAGCAAAACAAAGCCATTAAGTGTGCCAGTGATTGCCTATCACAATGCTGGCGCTACCAAATTGCAGCAGGCCCCAACCTAAAAAGTTCCAAAGCACACCAACCCCAGAGCCCACAATAAACAACAACAAAGTCAACCAGCCAATAGTTAAAGTCAAAGCCAAACAAAGCTTGTCAACAGCTCAACATATCAATCATCGCAGTTGTGTGCGTGAGTCGCTGTTAATGAGTGTTCCGGACAAGGGGACCTATTCCTTAGTATGAGCAGAGGGGAGACCTGACTGTATACACATGCAAGGCATGGTCACATAATTCGAGCGGCATGTCTCATAACTTATTTATCGAGCATATTAGTCCAAACAACAACAGCTAGGAAAAATGTGTTGGAAGAATGGATGGCGGTTCCAGCGACACGTTCTACAGTGTCATTAGTGAATTATTCAAAATTTTGACAACGCCAACGGCGACGATGACATCGCGCCATAAAAACAAATATCAGACGCACATAATTACGTTCGAGACGGTTGTTTTGGGTAACGACTGTGGGACAGTGGGCGCAGTGGAGGCGTCTGCTGCCACGCCCCTGCAGTTGACGCTGTTCATGGTCAGTCAACTCGAAGTACGCCGAAGTGGCAGGAAGGAAATTTGTGTTGGGAAACTTTGACCAAACTTCATTAATTTAAATCAACTTGAAAATTTTGGCCAGGTTAAGACCAGCATGGAGCCAATGCAAAGGTAGCGCGCATATCGTTATTGACCTGTCGCATAATTAGTGCATCCAAGCGGAAAACTTAAGCAATTTGTAGTATATACGCAGTTGTAGGTACAAAGCTGAAGCAGTGGAAGCTGCAAATCTTTAGCGGGAGGATAGTGAAGCAACTAATAAGAAGCTGAGATATACTTATATTTGTAAAATAAAATGAAGAAATTTTTAAGTAATTTCTTTTAAAATTATGGTTTTAAAGTTGCTTAAAATTTCAAATAAGTTGTTAGACTTATTTAAAGGTTAGGGCATTTTTCTATTTAACCAAAAAGACGAGAAAAGTGTGCGTTAAAAAATATCTGAGTTAAATTAGTTAGCTACAAAAATAAAACTTTGTTTCTATAAAATTTTTTTAATTTCAAAATTTTTGAAACGTTTAGCCAACACTTTCTTGGCCTTGAAGAATTCTTTATAAACACAAAAATTATATTAAAAGCCACTCTGAGCCTTTTAAATATTTTCTATCTAAGTTATAACCAAATTTTTGTCTTGAAAAGAATTTGAGCTAAAAAAGTGAGAATCTGAGCTCTTTTGGATTACTATTGGTCTAAGCTCTAATATTTTTATTTTCAAAATACGAATGCCTTTACATCTGTCTAACTTTTCGTTGAATTACTTTCAAACTACATACTAATTGTGCAATAGAACTGGATTTCAAAAAGAAACTTAATATTTAAGCTGCATATTATATAAAGATTTGAATTTAATCTAAAAGAAACGAAATGCGCCTGTGCCATCATATTATAAAGCAACTTATAATCTGCAGATATAAATATATGTGTAATAAAAAATTAAAAAAAAATTTGCCTCTACTGGAAGTCGAACCTTGGTCCTTGCGTTAAGCTTTGAGGCCGACGCTCAACCAACTGATACATCCTTATATACGTTTTTGTCACTCAGGCGACTCGAAGTCCTGCTGCGAAAATAGTATATTCCGAATATCGTCGATTTATTTAGTTATTTTATAAAGATTACGGCAGTTTAGAAAGCACTTATAAAAGCACTTGCCTCAAAAGGCCTTCGGCTCTATATCTTCGAATTGATGGTCCGATTTTCATCGAAAGGGTTTTTTCTTCCTCCTTCTTTTACCAATGCACACTAAAGCTATAGCTTCAAAATTTTAGAATATATAGAGCTTTGAAATAATTTGGGGATTGAATGGGGATGTAATCACATAAGGAGCCCATATCCTAGCTTTTATAGTCTCCAAGATCTCGGCGTTCAGATAAACGGATTGATATGTGTACATCAATTTCTTTTGTTCTCCTGACCGTACGTTTGGGGAGGTTTCCGATGTCTCCTTTACATTTGTAAAAACTTTATATATCCTAGGCCTTGCTACAGGATATAAAATCGTGTCTTAAATCAAAGTATCCCCAAAAATTGGAAAATGTATTAACGTACAGCATTCCATTAATTAGCTTAGAATCTTTTTTAAGAGCATTTACTATTGACATGATATAGTTACGTCCAGTAATATGCATTGATTAAAACAATAAAATCTTAAATTAAGATTGTCAGCCTTCTCAGTCATAATTCTTAATATAAAACCAAAAATTTAAATAAAAGTAAAATCCTGAAGAAAACCAAAAAAAATGCCTGAGATAGGATATTTTTGTATAAAGAAAATAAAATAATAAAATTAAATTTAAAAAAAAATATTTTTCTACATATTTTTATTAAGGTTGGAAATCTGTAGAAGCCTCAGGGCGGCTTTTAATAAAAAATGGTGTCCTTGAAATGCATTCGCCAAGGTCAAGTTAATTTTTAACATAATAAAATTTAAAACTTAAAACCAGGCAGTAATTAAAATAATACATTACAATTTTAACGATTATTTAAAAGCAGGATTTGCATTCTAGAAACGAAAACAATTTATACCTCAAATGAGAAAATTCTTATGTCAAAATTTATTTAAGTCCGAAATTAAGAATTTAGTCACGATTTTAACGCAAGGTTTATTTTGGTGTGAAATAATTTCAATTAGCTCTTAAAATCCTATACGCAATTCGAAATATTTCGCACATCCCAAATGGGATGTCCCAAAGAAGTTTTGTCATTCCGTGCGAAATATTTGGAACTGCGTAGACCCCTTTAACCAAGATTAATCGGGTATCTGTCAAAAAATAAGTAACCATGAACACAGTTTTAAACTAACAAAAAAAAAAATTGCTTTCACTACTTTCCTTTCCATTTGGTCTCAATTTTATGACCAAAAATCTTAAATCCTGATTTATCTTTAACAGTTTGGGAATTCTTAATCACTAACCCAAGAAAATCTCTATTAATTCAAGATGGTGGTCCCTGTTCTCTTCGAACAGTTATTAATAGAGATCCCCATGCTCCACCTAGGGGCGACTGTCAAAATAGACAGTCAGGGAAATCACTTATTATTATTATTAATCACTTGACTTCTGTCTTAGCCACGAATTCTGACACAGCTATTAACAATTAACATTACAAAACACGAATAATACTGAAATATCCCAATAATTTAAATTAAGCGAGCTTTATTCTCTCTACGCTTTGACAGCCCTATTTTTAAATCGAAAAAAAAACTTTTCTCCTCACTTTTTTTTTTTTGCATTCGACCTTCGCCGCTGAGCCAAAGAAGTGTTAGGGAAAGCAAGCGTTTTGTCAGAAGAAAGTGGAAAGAGATAAAATCGAACAGGCTCATCTCATCGGACCCATCTCAACATCTTTTCTGGTCATCCTTTACTTTGTTTATCACTTGTAGTTGGATTTGTATTTCCAGGTTTTCCACTAGCAACTAGCGGCGATGCTAACAAGCAGTTATATATGTAACAAATTTGTTTTAAAAAGTTAAAAGTTAAAAAGTCGTTACGCTTCTTGGGCATATTTTTCAGAACGCAATAGAAACAAAAGATACAAGAACCCGGTCTGTCAACCAAGCCATCTTAGGTGCTAAAAGAACAAGAGCAATTCGTAGCATTGTTCCATAATCCATCGTATTATTTACAAAATCAGTTCTCAAGTTTTAGAATTAATCTTAAATACAGAAATTAGCTTCAAAGCGTTTATCAAACTTTTTAAAATTACACAAATATCTTCACATATGTCTCAATTAAAAAATTTTTGCATCTTTGACTCACCTGAGATTCTCAATGCGCGGCCTTCTACACTGTGGACGATTACGTCGATGGCTGCGATCCTTTTTACATCGGCAATCGCAGTGCATGATGCATAGCGCTATTGATGAGATGACCGTTATCACAAAGGGTACCACAAAAAAATTAAAGATCACGGCAACCTGATCATCGTGGTTATAGGAGGTTAACACAACGGTCTTATTCTTCCGCGAATAGAAACACGGATAGATGGCACCCTCGATGCCATAATAGCCATTAAAATTTTTACACGTAACCGTCGGCGGATAGCCACAGCCTTTGATATTGACCAGCAGTGTGGCCTCATCGGACTGGGGCCATTCGGCGGTATAATTGCTAAAATCGGTCATATTTTCGGGTATGGTTATATTTTGTTCGATAAACGTCACATAGATGTGCACACAGCGATATAAATCCGAAGTGCAGCCCTCGCGACACGAACTCCACGAACAATTAAAAATGCCGACAAGATCTTCACGTCGCGTAGTCGTACATAATGTGGGATTATCGATAAAGTCGTGGCTAAGTGTCGATATGGCTGGATCGACATAGAGCGGTACCAAAAACAGCAAGGATGCGCCGGCTGTCACCGAGAAGAAGGCCAGTGTTGAGGTGCCATAAAAGCTCGCACGTTCGCGCCACGAACGAAAGCGCCGATTGCCATTTTTCTTTTTTGGAGCCAGTTCTCGGATTTTACGTAACCGTAACTCTTGTTGTTGCTGCTCGAGTAGTAATTCCGAACTGCCACTCCTCATATTATTGTCGGTGCACACAGGGCGCTGATGTTGCTGATTGTTGCTGCTGCTGCTGCTGCTGCTGCTACTATTACTGTTGTTGTTGTTCTTGATGTTTTTGTTGTTTTTGGCTTTGCTTTTGCCTTCTTCGTTGCCGTTGCCGTTGGCGTCGTCGTTGACGTCGTCCTTTTACTTTTTGTATTTTGTTGTTGTTCAACACTACTAACAAACTCAAACGCAGTAGCAGCTGGCGTAGAAGTCGCAGCTGCCAGGGTTGACAGCAAACTGCAGCGGCAGCGGCAGCGCCACCCGCTATAGCCTGCAGCTGCGCGGAGGGGGGTTGTCTCTGCTACGAGCGTTGTTGTTGCTGCTGTTGATTTAGTGCACTCTGTTGTTTTCGTTGTTGTTGTGTGAAAGCGTTGTAGAAGGGCGTGAGCAGTAACTGAGCGCAAGAGAGCGCGCGTCGCTGCACTGACTAACGAAAAACAATTGCAGGCGATGCCTGCAGCGACCGCGACTGCGACTGCGGCGTAGACGTAGACGTAAGCGTAGACAGCGCCAGCGACGCTGCCTACCGCAAGCCGAACAACATGAAGACGAACTTGCCGTTAAGCTTGCTCACAAAACAAAGCCGAACGAAGCACGCGAGCAAGTATGTGTGTGTGCTTAATTGAGGTTATGTACACAGACGCCTGCGCGCACACGAGAGAGCCTTCGAGAGAACGAATATGATAAAACAGCTGTTTTGACGCTGACCGCACGCTCCCACGCACGCACACACACATACACACACACACACGCGCACACAGTTGCAGAGAGTGACAGCAATAGGCAGTAGGCAACGTTGACAGTGTGAAAGAAAGTTAGAAAAAGAGAGTTAGACAGCCAGCGCGAGAGAGTGAGCGCGCGAGTTAATTTACTTTTTTTTTCCTTTCGCACTGCTGGCAATATTCACATTTTCCTGGCATCAAAATTTATTTTAAATTTTTTTTTTAAGTCACACTGTGCGTATGCTTGATTTTATTTAAGTGCTTTTAGCTGCCATTTTGGCTTAAAATATGCTATAAGAGAAAAAAAAACACAAAAACAACAACATTAGCAACATGCATAAAAAATTTAAGAACCCAAAGTCATTCATCAGGGTTTTCATTGAGCAGCAGCTGCCTAAGGCGCACAGCTGTTGATGTAGGTTAGTTTAGCCGAGAGAGAGTGAGAGCGAAAGAGCATAGCGAAAGCACTAAAAGGACTGCGCAGAGAACGCTGCCGCTGCGACGCTGACTGCGGCGCCTTGTCGCCCTAGTGACTGTTGTTGTAAGCTTTTTGTTGTTGTTGCTGTTGCTGCTTTTGCTGCTGTTGTTGTGGGCGGAATAATTTATGCTATGCCACATTTTGTATGGCTGTCACAGTTGTTGTCCTTTATGCTGGGTTCACACTGCGTCAAGGAAAAAACACTAATCAAAATTCCTATGGTAGTGTAATGCAAACGACTTGGTAGAGATATATTCGGTCAAAAAACTGTCAGTTTCGGTCGAACTTTTTTAAAAGTTGGCTGCTCAATTGATATATATGAATGTATGTATAGAGTGTCTATAGGGATAGCTACCATATGTCAAACTGTAAATTTTATTTCTTTTAACGATGGCATTCAGTAATGATTAACAACGCTTCTTAATTCTGGAAATGTATCTTTAAATCAGTGCTCGATTTAATTATCGCACATAATCGACCTCATTTTTGGTTTACTTGATTATTGTGCTTGGAGATACGATAAGACCATATATTATGTTGGCAAACCAAAAATTTATTGAAAAAAAATTAGACTGACAGTAAGCACTATATAACATCTAGTCATGAGGTCTTTTATCAGATATAATTTTGAAAACAAACAGAATAAAATCTTTATTCTATTCATACATTTTTCGTTGTTCTGTTTTAAACTATAATTAGGGCGCTCTTGACAAAAAAAAACACCCTCTATGCTCATTGCAGATAGTATTTAGTATCCTGTCTTTTCCAGGGCTTAATATTAATATACCATGCCTGTTCTGAATTGGTATTCCGATATCGACTTAACGATTTTACAATGCAGTTTGTCGTTATAGTTACACTTATCAAAAATATCATTTATATCATCATATTTTGTAGGTATGCTACTATTTTGTGATAAAAATTTTGTTTCGGTATTGATTGAACTATGAAAAAATTCGGCGCAGTTTATTTTAAAATCATTTTCCTTGTTGAATATTCAACAGCATATTGAGAAACTATAATACATACATAATAAAACCAAAAATGTTTGGTAACTATGGCGGCAACCAAAAATTCAAGCTGTGCTGCTTTTTAGAACAAAAATTTGCAAAAAAATGGGAAAATGGAATTTATTTTGAAAAATTTATTTTCTATATCGATTTTTCAACTTATAGTAAATTTTTCGCACAAAATTATTTTTGGAAAATTGCGTTAAATGCATTAAAATCGGTTGCATTAGCAGTAAGTAAAATACAAAGTTTTTATCAGCCGATTTTTAAACAGCTCCTTCTTAATATAAAATAGAGTACAAGCTATCCATACTTCAATATTTCTATACTTTTTTCGCATAACATTAATTTTTCATGGTCGAAATGTTTGCAAACGAAGACTAACATGATGTAGTCAAAGGATTAAGAAATATATGAATTCTTATTGGAATTGCATTTTCAGCTGTGAATAATCTTTTCTTCTTAAGAATGCGTAAATTTCCTTTACTTTATTTAGCCCCTATCGCACACAAAGTATTAGCTTAGTTTGTGGCGATTTATTTTTGTGTCAATATTGGATTATATATAATAAATATATAAAATAAAAAAAAAAAACAAAAAAAAAAAACTTTATTTAGTCGCATTTGATATCGTAGTTCTGTTAATTCTTACAACTTTTGTCTATACTATGTAAGTTCCCGCCATTTTTTACTTCCATCAACCTTGGGAAAAATAAAAAATCACAACAAATTTTAGTCTACAAAACAAAAATCATTGTTTACTGACACATCTTTCTTGTGCCATAAATTTCACACGTAGTGGCCACAATGCGGCGCAGTGTAAACATAGCATTGACATGCCTATGCCGTGACTTTTATTATTTTTCAATTTATTTGCATTTTTATGCCCGCTGCTTTTTTTTTGTGTGTTTTTGTTTTGTTGTTGTTGTTGTTGTCTTTGCTCCATACTAGTATATCAAGTATCTACAATAAGATATGCATGATTTATTATTCCGGCATCGCATTGATGCGTTCGCATCTCAATATTCTTTGGATTCGTTTGGTTCGCTCCCTTCAACTCAATTGAACAAAGTCTCAATCTATTTGGAGCTCTGGCTGCATTGTGTTTGCTCCTTACCTAATATACTACTTCAACTTTAGGCTGACCTGGCCAACTAAATTGCTATCGGAGGTGTGTGTGTGTGTGGGTGTGGGCTATGGGCTATAAGGATGTGGGTGTGTTTGTGTGTCTGTTTGCCCAACGCAGTATGCTAATGTTTCTGTCATTTTCATTTTGCTTGTTTTGTCCGCCAGCAGTCAGCAAAATGTTGTCCGTTCTGTTCGTTCTTCGTGTTGCGTTTATAGCCGTACACGGGTACCCCTACCCAGGCCCGTATGCGTCCATCACACCACCCACCTATATGACAGCCTTATTCACCTATATATTCTATTTACTTTGAACGTTTCACTTCGTCTCTTTGGCTAGCTAGCAATTTTATTGCTATTATTGTTGTTGTGACTTCGCGTGACTCTAAACGCTGGTCACTTTCGGCATTAGTGGCACAGTTTTTATGAATACCCTTACAGCGGGTATTGCTAGATTTTTTTATAAAGTTTGCTCTCTATATATTCATTCCTATGCCGGATTTGGTCACACACTATGATTTGTTTTGTAAAAATAAAGCATATTGTAAAAAATTAGTTAAAGTTTCATGTTGCCAATATATGCTTAAATATTTGATTTTCAGTGTTATGATAAAATATTTGCCAAAAATCGTTGTCAAAATTTATTTTCCATCTCGTTTTCGAAATAGAATTTCAGGCATATATTTGCTTCATATAATGCTAGAAGAAGCCCCAAAAAATAAATTTTATAATGACACAAATCTAACTAGTTTTAATTTCTGAAAAGTCCAATGGACTTGATTACTGTCACAAAAATGATGAGAAATTATTCAAGGAAAAATATAAATAATATTTTTTGACAGAACATACTAACATAGGCATAAACTTTTTGAAATTTTGTGCCCAAATAGGCTTCCGAAAGGGCTCCTAAACGATCATAATATTAAGAGGCTGAAAAGCAGAACCAACTTCAACATTCAAACTTATCAAACAAGGCAACGAAGAGAAGCAAATTGAAAGTGAGCCAAAACTGGCCTTAAGATATTGACCCGTCATAGCTGATTCCAGCTGCCCATACATTAGAAAATCGCTATCTAGGAAAATAATTGTACTTTAGAAAAATTACACAGTAAATTAGAAAACTAACATTGAGACATAATGTAAGCCGAAGTTCGCTAACTAAATTGAAAATAAAAAAAGGTTTATCTTTCCGATAACCAAATTTACACGTATGTTATTTTGTTTTTAAATGATATTTTCCGCTACTAACAATTTTTAGGAGTCATAATTTAAAAAAATTGGTATTCGCAAAACATTTGCATAAATCGTTTTAGACGCATAGCTTGAAAGCTTTGTCGTTCTGCCTATATATTCTTTAAATTCAGAATTGATTTTCAATAAATAAAAAAATTTAAAGAATTTTGAACCGCCACAATATTTATATACTTACTCCCCATTCTAAATTCACATTTTTTTTTGGAAATATATGCCTAAAATCTTTGTAAATGTAATTTTTATAACAATAACCCGATAGGGTACATCATTTGACTGACATCTAATTCAAATTAAGTTACGGAAAACTTTAATCTAACACTTATACTTTTAATTTAAGTATTTTCTGAAATATTTTTAAGAAAATTCAAGCAAATATTCAATGTAATTTAAAGAAACTTTCCCTTAGGAAACAGGTACGTGAGTCGCTGTATAGAAAATTCGTTAAACAGAAATTAGACGGTAATAAGTTTATTTTAAGAATTCCATAGTGTTTTTGTACCCAAAAAAGTCTAATACAACCTTTAAGGATCCACCAGAGAACTGCAACGGTTATGTACTTGTCAGCTCGATCTCAGTCAAACAAGCTCTCAACAGGTTGGAGTTCGTTTGAATCGCACAGAGAGCCAAATTTGTCGAGTTCGATCTGGTATGAGACGCAACATTTTATTTTTTAATTCAAGCAGTTGGCATGATTCCTGTTGCAACTTTGTTTATGTGTAGTTTCGGTTCAAGTCAATTCATGTATATTGAGCTCGATTTGAGTGTGACTACACAACCACAAGCCTTACCTGAATTAATATGACCGTCTACCGAACAGGCTTGGTTGTCTACAGCCTGCTCACAACAAACCCACCCGATGCAGCTCTATGTGTGTTTGAACTCACTCTTTTTCTCTAGAAACGTTCTAGAAAAAAGTGGTATAAAAATGTCAGTATTATTTTTGAGAGTCTCCCAAAATGTGTTTTTTTCTTTTAGCTCGTCAGAATTTCTCTAAAGAAATTCGTTAAAAGGAGATCAATATACACAAAAGTTTGTTTAAAAAACCAACTCAATATGTGTGGCAAAAGCATAATGGTAAAAGGGCAAAGTGTCCAGCAACAACTTAGACTACAAAAATGAGCATTTAAGCCCGAACCAGACTTTTGACTATGAAAAGAAGTGCATTCCATTTCAAAAGAATGTTGTGAAAAGCGCCAATAACTACGAGTGTTGCCATATTTGTTATACTATTTTTGGTATTATTTAGTGCGTCTTGTGTATTAAAATACTAAACAGCTGTTTGTAAATAACTGCAAAACATTTTTTTTTTAAGCCGAATGCTTTTTGTTGACAGCTCTGGCAATTATAAGTTTTGTAGACTTTTGCTAATATTGATTAAATTAAAATTAAATAGTTTTTTTAAAGAAATACAATTAAAGTTGTAAAACCTTTGCAGTTTAAGATCATAAAATATATATTCTACTGACTTTTAAAGCAATAGTTATTACTCATTGGAGTTTAACAATTTCTCCTGTCAATTTCTAATTTCCAAAACATTTACTTATTGTCTAAGGGAGAGATTGTAAATAAATATAATTGGAAAAAAAACAAAAAAAAAAAAACTGACTTTTAAATGATAGTTTCCTGACTTTTCTTAAAAGAACCAAACTCTACAATAAAGTTGTTGCTCACTTTATTAATCGAGCCGCAATGAGTATAAAAAGATAGTGAAGACACTGATAACATTTCATGCTCGGTCGAGCATTCTTGCTTTCATGTCTATCTGTTGCTCATATCGTTACTTGGTTACTCTTGTTTTTATGCATTTATGCCCGACAGTGTGTACACACTAATATTTCAAAAAAATTCATAAAAGGAAAAAATGCGTTGCGGTTAAGTTCGTTACAGGGCAGTAGTGGCTTTAATGTAGGGATGCACGATACCCATCCGATATTTTGAATATCGAGTATATCGAAGTCGATAATGAATATTAGATACCGATATTTTGGCTCTCGATTAAGTGGCGATCCGATACCAATTTGTTTAGTATCGGTATCGAGCTAAGTTTCGTTTTACATTTTTTTTTTTTTTTTGTACATTTGGCGCTGGAAATTTATTTATGGTGGTTGGCAAAAACTAACAAATCGACCACCAATAAACTTCGCGAAGAAAATTTAAATAAGAAAAAGTTTATATCATTCTTAGTTTCATTTTATAGCCCCAATCTCAATTTATTATGAACATTAGAAAATTTTGGTTTCTTTGTCGAGCAAACGCCTCCATTTGCTTTAATTCATTCTTTAAAAAAGCATCAAAAAGTCGATACCGATACCGATATCGATTTTTTTTTGGGAGAATCGAATCGAATCGGTATCGAGTTTTTTGGAATACTCAATACTTGGACTCGATTTTTTTCTTCTTTTAGTGTATTGGCGGATCCACGGGGGTGGTTTTCGGATCCGGACCCCCGCACCCAAAAGTTGGAAAAATGGGTTGAAAGTCTTTTGCGAGCTCTAATATATATATATATATTTCGAAGTGAAAAACCCGCCCCAAGACCAAATCCTAGATCCGCAACTGCTTTAGTGGAACCATAAGAAGGGATTTCACTACCTTCCTGTCACATCAAGGGACCCTGTTAGGCTGAATTAAAAAAAATTCATTCTTATTTGGGAAATGGTGGTTTCTAAAATTTTTCGGCTTTGCGTTAGTAAAAACTTGTTGAGTTGTTTTTGTATTATATTAAATTTTTTATTTTAATTTCTGCTGTATTGATTTCCCATGTCAGAGCCTCAAAACAGCTGTTTAGCTGCGACTTAGAGCAAACATTTATGCTGAGACTCTTAGGCTCGCATTTTTGCAGCAACTTTTTATAGTATTTTCTCTCTAATGAACCAGTTAGTATTAAAATATATTGTAGATTTCATACTTGGGAGCAAAAACCCAGCATATATACACGTTCTTTCCATTTGAGCAATTTTTTTTGTTGTCTTTCATTTTAAAGGGTATCTAAAACTTGACGCGTTTAAATAAGTTCTTCTAAGCGCTTGTTTTTGTTGTTGTTTGTATAGCGCGGGAGTTGCACGCGTTTCACAATTTCTACGCACATATATATACAAACACATTCGCACAGTTGTTGTATGTGTGTGTGCTTTTTGGTATATATGTATTTGGTATGATTTCATTTTTATGCTTTGTATGTGTGTTTGTATGATTATATTCTATTTCATTTGCTTTTATTTAGTTAAACTTTTATATGCTATGTGTTTGCTGTCAGCACCTGTTCGGGGACATTCTATGCCTAAAGATCGTCACTTATGTCATGCTCTGCATAGTATTTGCAATTAGCTCTCTATAAAGAGTTTCTACGTTTTCACACAGAAGCTGAAACTTTCAACAAAATGCGTATGTTAATAGTAGGCTGCGCCACGCCCTCTCTCGCTAATCCGCCACCCACATACAGTCTTACAAAAAAAAAAATGAAATAATATACAAAAAAAAACAACACAACTGTCTCGCAAACTTTTGACAGTTGAGATGGCGCCCACGCACACATACGCACAAACATATCTATATAATACATATGTACATCTTTATGTACATACATGTGTGCCTATGTTGCTAATGTTGTTGTTGCAAATGTTGCAAAAAAAAAAAAAAACAATATATATATACATAGAGACGTTTATAATGCTGCCATTTTTACGCACTTTCACTTTAGCACTTTTTGAGGCGCCGCCGATTACAGCACAATTTGCCACAATTTGCTGCTGCTGGCTTTTCCACAAAACTGTGACAGAAAAACGCGCGCGCTCTCGTCGGACCGCTCGAGTGTTTGTCCAAAACTGATGCGACGCGACTTGCCGCGACCCCAACGCAACTTGCCACAACGTTGACGTTGACTTTGGCAGCGCTGCAAGCGTTGGCAGCGGCAGCACGCAGTCGGCGAACTTCGGCGAAGTAATAGCTGCAGGGAGCAAGGACTTGCAATTCGGCTCTGCGCGCTCCGTACGCTATTTCAAAGAAAAGAGCGAGAGATTTGCACTGCTTGTTTGAGTAGTAACTGCTTTGTTGTTGTTGTTTTAGTTGCTTTTGAACCGCTCCCAAAAAATAAAGTATACGTAGTGTGCAACCAGCCGATAGGCAGTTTTGGCGCCTTTAGTTCAAAAGCTGAAGGCAAAGCTTGAAGATAAGATAAGATAAACGAATAATTTATTTTTTAAATAGCTTAAAATGTTTTTAAATTTATCTTTTTTATGTCATAATAATATATAAATTGTTTCTAATTGGTTTGCACTTCAGCACTACTGCTTGTTTCATATACTGCTTTAAGGTGAGTTAAAGTTAGTGATGTGCTTTTAGGCAAACTGCTTTGCTTAATGCTTGGTGTAACGTAAGTGTAAGTCCGTGGTGAGTTTTTAGGCACACTGCTTTGCAAGCAGGGTTTAGTAAAGACTACAACCAAACTACCAAACTGGTTTTAATAAAATTAAGAATATGCATAAATTTTATTATATTTATCAAGTTTCGTCATTTAATTAGTTAGTTATTTATTGCTTATTAAATAATTCATAATTTATTAATTTAATTTATTTGATTAAATTAAATTTTGCTCATAACATGAATAACTTTTTATCATAAAATATTCTTTCAAATCAAAGAATTCTAAGTTTAAGTAGCGATCCTTAAAGCAGTTTTAAAGCCATATAAAAAATTATTAAATATATAAAAAGCAGTATTTTTTCTACCCGAAAATGCAAGCCTGCGACCTTATCTGTTCAACCAATATGTCAGATTTCTTGGTACTTACTCTAAAAACAATTCATTTTTTAGAAACAAGAAGTCAAAACGAAGTAAATACTACAACATATATCCATATATAAAATCCTGATATCAATTTTAGGCAATATTTAATTAAATATGTTATAAAATCTTTTGTGGCTGCGAAAACGGTCACCGAAGAAAAACTTTAAATAGCTCAAAGTTTCTTTCTTTAAATGCTACTAGAATGCACTACAAAATGTTAATATAATTAAATAGCTTATTCTGGTGTCAATAAAAAACCAAATAGCAGAAGTAAAAATTAAAACGTACCTTATAAGATAAAATAAATAAAATAGCATATAATGATATAATAATTTTAAAATGAATATAACATTTTTTTTATAGTAGTGCATAGAAAAAGGTCAGTTGAGTGGCGCCATCTATCGCAAAGCATGAATCATACAATAAGAAGTTGATGTTAATTGCACTGCTTTGGTTCGTGTCTACGCTAAATTATTTTTGTTTTTTGCCGCTAGTCGCTTAAATGACTTCAAGGAAAACTTTGTCTATCGTTTAGCTGGGGACCAATGCACAGTGGAATAAAATGCCGAGTTTGTTTGATTTTAAAGGCTTAAAAAAATGCATATTTGTTAATCATCATACAATAAGTAATAGATATTAAAAAATTGGAAGTAGTAGAAACGCGGTTTCCACAAACATTCTTTATTTCTTTTTAAAAAAACAAATTTTAATAAATATAAACCAAAAAAAATAAGATTTTGCAACTTATGTTATTATTAATTATTTATTATTTTTGTTTTTTTTATCTTAACTGGAATTCAGCTAATCCAAAGCATCCATGGCCCTGTAAAATAAATCGGCCAATTTTTTGCATTTATTGCGAGTTTCAGATGATGATTTCTTCCAATGAAGGGAACAGGAACTGCAGGAACTATTGAAGCCTCAATAATTTCAGATCCGTGCAGATTTTCATATTTTGGCCATAAATCTGCCATTTCCATAATAATTTTTTTAGAATTTTACACACGTGTTCGTAAAGGATTGAACTATTTTTTTTGGAAAGTTTGAGCCATTTCAGATTTTTTTTTAAGACATAGATAATCTAGACCAAAAAATCTACAAAAAATGTAAAAAAAAAACCTAAAAAATATTTTTAACTTAATTACAAAAAAAAACTGTTAATTGGAATTGGACCATATTTCACACAGTGGTAGATATGAGCTCCACATACATTGAAATATTGAAAAATTCTACATTTTAGTACAAGTTTTAAAAATAATGGTTATTCAAGCATACTTTTAGGCAGCTAAGAAATTAAAAAAATTGTAAAATTTTCTTGGGTTCATTTTTTAAAATTCAAATTTTAGATACAAAGTTCAGTTTCCAAAAATCGGGAGGAATTACATTTTGTTTTAAAACATGTGAAGAAATTTATAAATATTTTTTCGATCCAATATCGAGTGGTAGTCGGAGGTACCCTTAAAGCAAAGCACCACTCGAATATATTTAAAACCAAAAAGTTTTTAAGCTGAATTTTATTTTTTCTCTGAAGTAATATTTATAAATAATAAAGTGAATGAAGATTTCGTAGCTACATGTATCATGGT
Organism: Chymomyza fuscimana; assembly: GCA_949987675.1. Taxonomy (NCBI): domain Eukaryota; kingdom Metazoa; phylum Arthropoda; class Insecta; order Diptera; family Drosophilidae; genus Chymomyza; species Chymomyza fuscimana. The sequence goes on along the minus strand of OX465088.1, from coordinate 130,122,778 downwards.
AAATGCAGGTTTTTTTTTCTGTAAATTATCGCGAAATCTCATAAAATACAGAATGTCAACTTTGATTGCCAATAATTTGAAAACCACTAATTATAATTAAATAATTTTTTTTCATAGGATACCCTAATATGTCTAAAATCATGTTAAATTATCATTTTGTCCAAATTTTGACTTTCTTCTGGGGAACTTTTGGCCAAAATCTGGCTACGCGGGCCGTTTGTGCATAGGAACAACAAACGTTTAATTGCAGAACTCTTTAAACTACAAATGGCTGACTTGATGATCATGATCCATATTGAATATTTAAGCAAGTAATGAAACTTAATCTTCCACTGGAATTTTAGGGTGAGGTAGTCCAAATTTTCTTCACAACATAGTTTTTAGTAGTAGAGTTTCCTAGGAAATTACATTTTTAATTCTAGTGACGTTTCTGCATATGTTCGTCGATTCGACGAAGATGACTTTTAATGGTTTATTTCTGAATACTAAAACACATAATCTTATGCAATTAAATTGAATATCAAACAAAATACTATTGAAAAAAATAATAAATATATGGTTTTAATTTTTTTTGTGTTTTAGACAATTTATTTATACAAAAACAAAAAGTCTTTTGGAACAGTTATAAAGATCTGTTAAAGCGCATCGAATAAGTTGGCTGAAAGAATAGCTCGAAAGGCATTTGTATTGTAACCGATAGGAGAAAGAAGAAGAGTGCGTCGATGGCTGGACGATGTAGAAGCCTATCTCAGGAAAATAGGAGTCCGACACTGGAGAGATGTCGTTGCAGAGAGTGACAAATGGAGAGAGATTGTTGCGAAAGCTATGGTCAACCAAAGACTGTAAATCTAAGAAGAAAATTATGTTTATTTTTAACAAGAGGCACAAAGCTCAACTTTTCTGTACACATATTTCTATTTTTTTGCATTTTTGGTACAATTTTTAAATGCTGATCATTCCAGATTAAGATAGCGCTATATTTTTAGGAAATGATTCCGTGCTTTAAATATAAATAACATAATTAGAAATAGAGGTGATGACTTAAGTGCCGTAAATTATAGACATAGGTCATCTATAATTTGTTGAGTACTAGGAAAGATGATACGTCTGCGTTTTAGATAGATAATTGCCACTAAAGTCCGTACCATTGGCATTAACAGCATTATCTGCTCCAACTCCAAAATCGTTGTCAACGCTTCTAATCTCATCGTCTAAATAATAAGTCACTCGCAAACGCCAATTTTCATCATTTTTACATACAAAATGCAGCTAAACAAACAGCTAGAGACAAAGCAGAGGACTGCTTGCTTTGTCGACTGCTTGCTAGGCAGCGTAGTACAAAAGTGGCGCTTATAAGCCACTTTTTTGTTCGATTGCTGGCAAACTATTCATCACAGAAAAGTGATGGAGGACTCATTTTGTAGATAATTTCAATTACTTTAACAAAATATATGGGTAAAATATCCGAAAAAACCTACCTGTTTTGAGATATTTGCAAATCATTCAAAAAACACCAAACAGCATTTACAACTTTTAACTTTAAAGAAGCATTGTGCTTGAACCAATCCACCTACAACCTTGATTAAGTTAAGTATTTTTTTCCAGATGAAACTCTTCGTTTACTGTACTACTATGGCTGGAGCATACATTTTAAGTACCTTATGTATAACATAAAAAACCGACAAAATATGATATGCAAAAAGAAACACGAGTGCAATAGACAACATGATCACGTCTGCATTAAAATCCTACTAAGCCATACCTTCGTCGTTTTGACGAGCACCAACTCATCGATACGACTAACATAGTATGTCTAAACTGAAATTCTTCATTTAGAGATAAACCGCATCTTAGCGACTGTCTTTGAGTTCTGAAGTTTTTTGTGTAAAGAATTTATACTGGGGTGACACAGTCAATAGCATTGTGAATGGCAAAATGCATTTGATTACATTTACATTTAATTTTGGATTTTCTTTTGATTTTAATAATTTCTTCCAAAACGCTTTTTTTTCTTGCCTTTTTCTGCTCAAACTCTATTACATACTAAATTATATTTTATGTGCAGCGATTAATTTTCATGTACTCAATATTGGAGCATAACCTTATTCGTATGAGTTGATTGCCAATAAAAAAAAATATATATCAAAAAAAAAAAAACCTCCTCAAACTAAATTCATGTTAGGCAATTTATTTTTTAATTTTGAACTAACTGTCAAGTTTTTGACATTCACAAACATCACTGACATGCCGAACGTTACCAGCTGAGCAAAAAATTGTGCGCAGCAATTATTATACCCTGATTTGTGCAATGTATGTAACGGACAGAAGGAGGCGTGGCAGACCCCTAGTCCTTTATACCAAAATGCTTATCATAACCTCGGGTAACGATTGAGCCATGTCCGTCCGTCCGTCCGTCCGCCTGTCCGTCCGTATGAACGCCTAGATCTCGGAGACTATAAGAGCTAGAGACACGAAACTTTACCAGCTGGTGCGCATATTTCCTAAGCAGATGAAGTTTGTTGAATCATGTCAATATCTTTCCCCGTTCCCCCGCTGTAGATTTTCGCGGTTTTTAGCCACACCGTTTAATATTTTCATTTGAAATTTAACAGAGCGATGCGTTGTGGATACATGCATCTATGTGTAAAAAATGAACAAAATCGGACAAATACAACAGAAGTTATAGTCAAAAATGTGCAAATTTCACCTCCCCTTGCCAATAAACTGCGTCAATATTTGACTCTACGCAATTATGGCTACAAGTGACCTAGAATCACAATTTTTGGTAAGCTCATTCATGTGGCTCTAATGAACAAATCCACAACCAAATTTTATCGATGCGGTCCCCCCACCCCCCGCAATCCATTTACCGTGTTTTCTCCCACAGCCCTCAACATACCAACTTGAAACTTACCCCGTATACTTTAAATAAGTTCTTTGTTGTAAAATTCGAGTTTCATCAAAATGGGTAACAATTTAGGGAACTTATAGGTATAAATATCGATTTTCACCAAAAAAAAAATAAATTCCAATTGGAAAGTTCTTAGATGGAATATGCAGGAAAAATTTTTTTGACACAAAAGGTACAGAGTATTCTACTGTCGGGCACCGCCTCGACTGTACCACATTTTTAATAGAGATTTTGTAATAATTGTAAAATCATGAATTAAAAAATTCGATTTATTAAACTATAGTGATACATATAGCTCTCAAATTAAATAAGCCTTTTAAAGAAGTAACAGTTTCTTTGAATAAAATTGGTTTTATTGGTGAATTTTATCAAATCTCGTGCAAATTACGTAGAGTTTAAAAAACATCTGGAATTCTAGAGAAATTGTTTTCTGTAGCACCCCTGATAGCTCTTTTTCAATATACAGCATTTTGTTTAAATTTTAAATACACGATGATTACAGCGTATAAGCAGTAACGCATTATTATTTTTATTTACCTAAGCTTTAATTAGTATTTTTTTGTGGTATTTATTTGCGCGTTTTATTAACATGAGCTTTTAGCATAAAAGCTTTATGTACTTGCGCATAGAACATAAAGCTTTGGACCTTGGCGTTACACAAACAGAAAATTGTTAGGTTCTATGTTCAGCCCTGATTTGTATGTATATATTTATTATGTATTCGTATATAGCTATATATACTAAACTTGTATGAAATGTAGGTCAATTGGGAGTAAGTCGCTCTACATAAAGTAAATGCGCCAAGTGACGTAGACATTTTGCCCTTGAGAACGGCCGCCTGCAGGTAATACCATTTACTTGTATGGATATGGCCAAAAAAAAAAAAAGAGTTTTTGGTTAAGAGTGGGTTTCGGAAACAGTTGCTTCTGCTAAGGTTTGTCTTGTATTTGGTATTAACACAAAATTTGACTAAATTGCAGAACTTCTGCGCCTGCGTTTTACTTTCAATGCAAATATTTTTGACAACTTTTTTGTTATCACTTTGGTTTATTTAAGCTGCTGCCGGGTAGGCTCGACCTTTTATGTACATATAGAGTACATGCTGGGTACATACACTTTGGCTTTGCAGAAAGTAGGTCAACATATTTTGCTTGACTCGGCAATGTTATTGTGACCCATTTGTTAAATATGAGCTGCAACTTGCTCTGAATTTTAAAAAGAAAAATAAAGTTTGTCAAACTCCGCAAAGTTGTTGTTGTTTGTTTGGGGACTCTGCGGAATTGTCGAGCACATCAAACATTATTGTTCTGTCATTAAGAAACTAAGTTTCTAAGTCATTTGGTGAATGGAGTAACAAATTGAAATCAGAAGTTTCTTTTTTAAAATTAAACATATTTATTTTACTATAATACAAACTTACCCTAAACCGTTGAGTACCTACTGAAAACTTTTCGATACATGTTTTAACTTAAAAAAAAGGTGAAATACATTTAAATCGTTTTCGTAAAAAGATTCATTCATTCATAACATTCAGCCGTGCTCCAGAAAACAAAAAAAAAAACCAAACCGCACAATTTCATTCGGATTCGTTTTTGCATGCTCCGGAAAACGATTTTTTTTCGATATTTCCTTTTTTATTTTCGATAAATTCGTATATTTCCCTTATTTACCTATAAATTCTCCTGCTTTGTTGGCGCGCTTAATACAAAACAGCTGACATGGTTAGCGGCGCAGTTTTACACCTTTTTATGACTATATTGATTATATTTAATTTTCATTAAAATATAACTATTTCTTTTTTACTCTTTATATTAAATAAAATTAAACAAAAGTATTACTTTATCAACAATATTAAACACGACTTAGCTATATTTGTTACAAGGGAAATTTGCTTTGTGCAACGCGGGAATCTTGTCGCATTTATCGTCATGTGTTCTTCGTGTATAAAATAAAATTCTTTTTGGTCAGAAAAAAAAATATTTAAAATAATAATAATAATTATAACTTTAAGTTGACATACATATAATCTAAGAATATCAAAGAATATTTAAAAAATTATTTCAGTACAAAATGAGTAGCTTTTTAAACCTCTTGAAACAAAACATTCGGTTTCAAACCACATGAAAAATTCGCTTTAGTGGAATTGGGCGCACCAAACATTCGGTTTCAAAACGAAACGAATAAATTGTTCGGATTTGTTTTTTTAAGCTACAGAATATTACTCAAGAAATTTGTTTTTTATTTAAGTTACCAAATTAAAGAATTTTAATTTTTATTTTTTTTTACCACAAAATTTGCTTCAAAAAAATTTAAATTTTCTTATTGATGTTTTTTATTTCGTACAGTTTTTTAAAACTCGTTTTATGATTTTCATTATTTCGTGCAGACATTTCCCAATTTGTTTTAAAAATGCTAAAAATAAATACCAAAACTTTTAATGTTTCATAAAAAAATTAAATTTTTGTTAAACAAAAAAAATTATATTCCTTCTATAAAAAAAAAAAAAATTAAGTTGTGCAAAGTAAGAAATTTAAAAATTTTTTAAATTCATTCGATTATTTTTCAATGATAATTTTTATGTTATATTGGTTTAGCTCATTGGAGTCAAGCCAATCATGGAAATATTTTTTGAAAGATGTTATAAAATTTGATGAATGTCCTTTGGACAGATTACAAATAAAATAAAAAAATGTTAATTTTTTTTAAGCCTAAAATTAAATCACATCACAAAACTTTTATATTTGTCAGACTCGAATATTTTCTGAATTAGTATTTGGAGTAAATGGAATTTTACGAAAAAAAAAAAAAATTTTACGAAATCGTTAAATAACATTTTTTTTATTTTTATCTCAAAATTTTTTGAAATTTTGTGAATATTAAAAAATTTTGGTTTTTTCATTTCTAAGCATGTGTTATTAAAATTTAAAAAAAAAATGTATACACCCAATTTTATTTTTACACGATTTTGAAATAACAGGGTCTAGCAAAAAAAAAATTTTTGAAAAATTTCATTCGACTTAGCACGATTAAAAAAAGCTATTTGATTGAAATTTTAAATAAAAGTATATTTATTAGCCTTATCTTTTAGAAATTTAGTTAGGAAATTTCCCATCTAATTTATTTTTATAGCAGCTTAAGGATTTACTTCTTGTCTTTTTGAACACGGTTTTTTCTGGAATCTGGTGTATCTTGTTCTAATCTATATATATAAAAGAGAGTTAAAAGTTATGTTAGTTACACCATTTATTACTCAAGAACGGTTGGGCCGATTTTAATGATCTATGGTTTGTTGGATTCGTCTCCACACTGGTTAACAGAGTAACGCATAAAATATTGGAAAAATCATATCACCGCGAAGTTCTCTTATGGAGGCTGGGGGTCAAATATTGACATAAATCGAAAATCTTCATCTGAGTAAAATTTCAGCTCCATCGCTTTAACAGTCTCTGAGAGCCTGACAGCCAGACATGGCTATATCGACTCGTCATTTCAACGTCGGAATCAAGGCGATCCGTTCCTGGTCATCCAAATGTGCGTTCGACACATGCTCTTGGTCGTATTTATACAGTTCATCCGAAGAATGATGAATGCTTCTATTTAGGGTTGTTGTTGGTGAACGTTCGTGGCCCAACATCATTAAAATCAATACGAACAGTTAATTATATAGTGTGTCAAACATATCGTGCTGCATGTCAAGATTTAAATTTGCTTGAAAATGATACTCATTGGGAAACGACAATCGCTGAAGCAATTATTTCCGCAACTCCATGTCAGATATGCAGTTTATTTGCTATTATCATTTCGACATGGTTCCCTTCGAGTCCACATGACCTGTGGAAAATATAAGGATAACAAGCCAGAAGACATTTCATAATAAATTCGTGTCATTTCAAGAAATCCCTATCTTGAGGCGAATGAGGAGATTCATAACCAGACTCTGCTACTGATCAAAAACATGTGTGAGATATTTGTGGCAGTTTGTAAATCAAGTTAGGACTGCCAGCGCCAGATCGCGGAGAGAGTGGGAAAGGGGGATTTCCCCCCGGGCCCGGAGTTTTCTCATGGACCCGGTGTAATTACTGTCGTAATAAATAAGGTGTTATAGAGGGGCCGGTACATTTTCCACTCGGGCCTGGATTTTCTTTCTACGACTCTGGTGAACATGATTATGATCGTCATGAATCAAACCAATCAGTTCAAACGAATGTCTCTCTGTTGAACCTCAAACAGAAAGAAGTCTATGACACATTAATAAAAGCAATTGAAGATGGAAATGGTGGCTTGGTGCAAGATCGGACATTGCGGTAGCAGTTGCCTTTTCTGGAATAGCGGCCACATTGTTAGGAGGATCTCCGTTAAAGTTTCAAAATATTGAACAACCAATATATAAAATTTCAAAACACTCCGCAATCGCAAAATTTTAGTAGCGTCTAAAATCATTATCTGGGACGAATGCAGAATGGCGCACAAACGCGCATTGCAAGCACTTGATAGAACATTGAAAGATATGTCCAATGATTCGAGATGTTTTGGAGGCGCAATGATTTTATTGTCTGGCGATTTCTGGCAAACACTGCCAATCATTCCAAGATCGACTGCTGCCGATGAAATAAACGCTTGCCTCCAATCTTCTTATCTGTGGCGCTATTTGAAGAAACTTCAGCTAACAGCAAACATGAGAGTTGATTTGCCAATCGACCCATCTGCTCAAGATTTTTCAAAAAAAATTGATGACTCTCGGTAATGGTCGTGTTCCTGTCGATGAATCGAGTGGATTGATTTCGTTTCCTCCGAATTTTTTTTTATTTTTGTCTCATCGAAAGACGAGCTCATCAAACGTATTCCCGAACGTTGATGTGGATGATTTCTACATTGTAATACAGAATCAAATCGTTGGTACTTTGTATTCATTCAAATCTATTGACTGTGTTACAAACAAAGACGAAGCCACCAACTATCCAACAATTTAACACTAAAGGATGGCGCAGTAATCATCATGCTATGTGATGGTACATGTTTGGTGGTAAGAAAACTGATGATGAATGTGATTCATGCGACGATACTTAAAGGAAAATTTAAAGGTGAGGAAGGCGTCCGATTTTCCTGACGATAAACAAATCACAAGGCCAATCCTTGAGTGTTTGTGGATGGAACTTAGGAAATGAATTTTTTTCTCATAGTCAATTGTACGTGGCATGTTCACGTGTCGGCAAGCAATCCGCTTTATTATTATTATTCTTGCGTTGGCGTGCGAAGCACGCAGGGGGCAGAGCCCCCTAGTAGTTTTAATAAGAGAGAATAATGCTGGGTAGTGGGAAAATGTAACAAATTTAAAATTCAATTTTTAGAAACTTTAACATATAAACACTTCTACGATTTCCAAAAAAGTCAATCCGAACTTTTAGGAAAATTTATCAAAAACCGAGATAACCCAAAAAAATTTGCCGTAAATTTATACATAAAATGTAAAAAATAAAAAAAAAAAAAATTATACAAAAGCATATTTAATGGACATCCAATACTATTTTGATGTATAATATTTGAATTATAAATGCATAACAGTTCCAATGCATTTTATGTTACTTTTTTTCGACTTTTATGAATCAGTGGATCAGTTTACCTACAAATTTATTTGACGATATGTAGACGTTTCTAATTTCAGCCAGAATTTGTAAAATTGATGTTTCTGAACAAACGACGACTAACAAATGGAACATGTCAGACGGAGTTGTTTGCCCCTGGTATGGCATCTCTCAGCTCTCTCGTTTGTTTGGGCAATTATGACGGGTTCAAAGTTTAGGCAACGACAGCAACTACAAATAAGAAAAAAACAGCGGCAGCAACTTGTTTTGTCAGCTCAGAGAGCCGAACAGAAGAGCGGGGTCTGAAGCCCTAGGCCGGGGTTGGGTGCAGTGCGTGCCTGTCCAGCAGCAAGCAGCAACTTGCTTATTTTGGCTGCGTTTGAATTTGACAGCTGTGTGCAACACATAGATACACACACACACACACACAGTTGCATATATTTGTCTAGTTGTACGCTTTGCTATTTACTCGACGTATCGGGCACATCTTTCAGTCCAACTGGCTTCCCAACAACAATAACCAAGTCCCAAAGCAAAACAATGAAAATGTTTGTCTGCTTTTCACGAAAATTTATGACCCAATGTCAACATTGGCGTTGCTCCGCGTACGCACGATCCATACTACATAGTAGTAAGAGTACTGCATGTATTTCTGTGTGGCTTCGATTTCAGATCTTTAGGCCTTTTAGAAATCCATGGCTGGTTGACTGTATTTTTTTTTTGTTTTTTTTTGGTTACATCTACCTCAATTGAATTGTCCACAATGGTGAAATTAGTTTTCCATTTTCTTGCCAATCTTAGCCAAGGCAATGAAAGTTACTTTTGTCTACACGCCGTGCACACTTGACAGGTGCCCGCCTGACCCCCAGCGTACTACTAGCATAGTCGACGATGTTATGGGGGCCCAACCCTAGCCACTGCTGATCATGTGGCTGCTGCAAACATCGGAGTCGTATGTGAACCGGTTGGTTTCGCTCCTTTGGCGCATTGTCAAAACACTTGACATGCTTTTTCGTCATTCCTATTCCCATACACAGCTGTGTGCACAGGAATACATAAATAAATGCATATAGGGTGTTTTTTTGCAGCTTTGCAAAGAAAGCAATTTTTAAGGGGTTTTTTTCCTTATGGACAATTGCTCAAAAAATTTTAAAGCCGTCATTGGCAGCAAATTTTGTTCTGCTTTTGATTTTTATTATAATTTTTTGTCTTAAAAAAATTTTTTTCGTTTAAATCCAAAATATCATTGAAAATTTTTTTTTTTTTTTTTTGATTTTGTCGATTAGATTCATATTAAAGCATTGTCAAAAAATGACTAAAGGACTTGTTTGAAAAAAAAAAAATTGATTGATACATAGGCATTTTCATGCCGTTTGTATGACAAAAGTATGAGAAAAAAGATGCACAATTTTGAAAGCACTTAAGCACTTTATTGAATAAATAAAAAACCCAAAAAAAGGTATTTTCTATTGAGAGATAATAGTAAAACAAAGCATGGCGTTACGTTACAAAAAAATTATTACAAAATTTCAAATTTCTGCGAATTGAGTAAGGTTTTTGGCATAAGGGCTTCAATATTAAAAAATTCAACAAAAAAAAAAGATAAGAGATGCTCTTTAAAAATCGAAAAATCTAACTAAAATATAACCTTTAAGCTTTGTAGCCAGATTTTTCGCCATCCCAAACGTAGTTATGAGTAAAGCTCTTTATTTTAATAGATAGATAGAAAAAAAATTTGGCATTGGAAAGTTTTTTAAAGCTCTCAATCACTGTACCAAATTGGGTCAAAATCAGGACTATCATAGAGCCCCCATAGGACCGATCGGTCAAACAATCGTGTTTGGTGAAAAATTCGGTTTTTTCGTTTGTTTATGATAGCGTAAACAAATTTGTTTTTCGATAGATTTTTAGAGTTCTCCAGCTGTATCCCAAATTTGAAAAAAAATCCCTTGACTATATCATATAGCGCCCGTAAGACCGATCGTCTTTTTTTTCGTCTTTTTTTGTTTGTTTATGAAAAAAATTTAACTAAAGGCCAATACGCAGTTCGAAATATTTCGCACGGAATGACAAAACTTCATATATAAAAAAAATCCCATTTGGGATATTTCGAACTGCGTATGGCCCTTAAATGTGACAAACATTTTTTTTTTTTGAGTTCTTAAGCAATATAGCGCATTTGATTGCAATGTCCAGGGTATACCAAAGTCGTGCGCGCCTGACTTTAACCTACACCAACTTTTTTTACTTGTAATTTATTTGTAACTAATCTATTGAATATTTTTAAGCCATTTTTTTTAATGAAAATTATTTACAATTCTTTAGAAAAAATACGTTCTCCGTAACCACTCCTTTATTTAAACAATACTGAAATATTAAAATTTTTTAACACCACCTTTTGCTTAACACAAATTAAATTTAAAATAATAATAATAAATAATTCAATTATTTTGTTTTTTTTTTATTATTTTTCTGTATATGTAATTTTATTCGCTGTGAAAAATTTCCGCGTGGACTAAATTTCACTATGTTGTACGGTTATAGTTAGCCTTCTAAAGATCTTGCCCAAGCCTACTGTAACTATAATGCGATAATTGCAACTACAACAATAAGCTGCATTTTGAAATCGTTAAATAACAATCGAAATCCAAAAAAATAAATTTTTGGCGAATATGGCAACCTTACCTTTATCGCTTGCTTTAAACATTCTTCTATTATTAGAAAAAATTTTAAACTTTTTTACATTTTTTATTTATATCTGCTTTTCCCACAAATAAATCACCCTATATACACAGACTTAGCTATATCCCAATGCCCACTCCAATTCGTACTTCAATGTGCAATGGCATGACATAAATATGTATCTGCAACAGAGCAAAGTCGCCTGTTGTTTGTCTCCTTGTCTTCTTGTCGCTTGTAATGTGTACATCATAGTTTGTTCGTGTGTGTCTGTGTTTGTATCTATGAGAATTGCATCTTGTTACTGACCATGTCATTTGTATCTACGCTCATCTTTGCCTACAATTTATGCTTCCTTCAGCTTGTCCACATCCGCGCTGACATGTGCACATCAATCACATGACTTGCTCGTAACTTGATTTTCATTATGACAAACCCCTAGATCCCCTGCCCTACAGATACACCCTCAGCGACTAACTACAACAAAAAATACACAACTTACATCAACAACAACAACGAATTGGCCAAGATTCTAATGAGCCAGCACGCAACTTCAAAAGGTTTACAGTCCGTTGTCTTGATTTGCAGTCCAGCGAAATTTGATTGTGTTTGGCAACTGACAACTTTTTTGATGGACATCTCAACACGGTTTTATGGCACATGCCATGGCAACAACAACGCCAACAACAACAACTTTGCAAGCAAATGTTGCAAGCTTGACTGAAGCCTGGAGCAAGCGTAGCTCAGGGTGATGCAGTAATTTTTGACATTTTGGCTAACTGACAGTCCAACAGGGGTTAAAGCTTTTTTTATGTCTTGAATGAGTCAGCATTTATGTGTATAATGTCTATGGGCGATTTTTTTAAAAATCTAACCAATTTGGGCGGACAAAAAATTAAAATTTTTTTTATAAAATTTATGATTTTTTTTGATTGAAATTTTATTTATTTAAAAAAGCTAAAGAAAACTTTAAACGAAATTGTCTTCTAAAACTAAGCATTGACAGCAAAAAGGCGTCGGCTTCCAAGTACTATTAAATACATTATAATAAAAATGTAGTATAAACATAATTTTAATAAATTTTTTTATAAAAAAATTAAAAAATTTTCGTTTAATTTTTTTAACATTGCTGCACCCAATCGATATGATTAATACTTACACCAAATAAAGAACGAATAAAAACAAGTGTTAAAAATAAATGGTGATTGACCTTAAATACGTCAATCACCATTTTTTTTTAACACTCTTAAAAAAAAATAGGAAAAACTAAAAAAAATATTATTTTTAAGATAATTTTATTTATTAATTTAATTTATTCATCATCATATTTATACATTAGTTTTTTTTTTATATAATTTATAGAGATTAGCTTAAAGAATTTTTAAGAAAATGTGTTGGTTAAAAATAAACTAAATTTTTTTTTTTAAAAAGCCCTGTTGCCAACTAAGAATGAAAAAAAATTGTGTCAAAAATATTCAGTAGCTTAGTCACAATTAAATAAAAACATTAAATTAAGCCGTAACGCGTTAAGTTTAAAAACTGAAATTTTGAGAATTTTTTTTTTTTTTTTGCTTTTAAATAGTTTTTCCAATTTTTCGCTGGGGGCGGTTTCGAGTACCTTATCCAGCTAGATCCTTTGTTAACATTTTATTTAATTACTTAAAAGCTTTTTTTTTTCATTTTCTTTAAATTTAATAAATGAGCTGCCGAAACATTTTTTTTTTCAAACTACTACTTTATTAAAAACGAATTTTTTTAAAGTCGTTTGAAGAAAAAATATTTCTATTTATTTAAAAAAAAACTTTAACAGTTTTTAAGAGTTATTTTAGTTTTATTTTTTTTAAACATTTTTTCCTATTGTAAAAGTAGTACCTATATATAATAAAGAAAATGCTATTTTATTTAAAAAAAAGTAAGTTTCATTTTATATTTTATGAAAAATATTTGATTAAAAAATTATAATTGTTGCATAAATAGTTTAAAAAAATTTTGCTCTATTCTATAAAACAGTGAATTATATAAAAAATTATAAAACTATATATTATAAAAATTTGTTTAAGAAATTATTATTATTGCATAAATAGTTATAAAAAATTGTATTCAAAATAATAAATAATAGATTATATACACAATTATAAAATTATTTATTATTTATTAATTTGACAAAAAATTTTTAGTATTGCATAAATAGCTTTAAAAATTTTATTCTATTATGTAAAACAGTAAATAATAAATTATATAAAAATTTATAAAACTATTTGTTATAAAAAATAATAAATTAAATTTTTTCAAAAAAATCTAGAATTACAAAAAATTTTTTTCAAAATTATAAAAATTAAAAAAAATTGTTGTCTTATGAGAAGCAAACATTAAACTCGGGCCGAGCCTAAAAGTTTTGAGGCCTATACTCTGCCAACTCATATTCTCTTATTTATAGCTTTACCTAAATTGTGTAGGAGTGTAGGAGATACTCTAACGTATACGCCTAATGTGAGGTTATGTAACGATTTTTTAATTGATCCAATCTAAGTTCGTCTAAAGAACTTTGTTCGAAAAATGATTTATATTTTTTTGGTTTAAAAAAAAATTTTAAAAATTAAATAAATTTAAAATTTCATCAAAAATTAAATAAATTTAAAAAATTTTTTTTTAACTATTTAGTAGTTATTAGTCACAATTAAATAATATGAGAGAATGGCGTTTTTAAATTAAGGCTTAAGTTTAAAACATAAAGTTTTATTTTTTTTTGTACCAATTAATTAATGTCTAATTACTTATTACTATTTTAAAATCTTTGGAGTCACTTTTTTGTTCCTTAATTATCTAAACCTTTTTATATTTACCATAATAAATTTATTGCATTTGCAAAATAAATTCTAGCGTATATATTTATTGTTGGCTCGATAAATAATCGCAATATGTAAGAAACTATCAAAAACGCAAAAATGCTCAAAATCGAAGTCAACAATTTTATAAGAGGCCAGCTTCGCATATTTTGACCCATGCGCACGTGACCCATACAATGCTGACCATTACTATAAGCTCATCAAGTTCAAATTCTGTCAATTTATCAATGGCTCTGTGTGAGTCAACAGGTAAACAATTTGACAGGTTTTGGGCTGCTGTAATTTGTTTTAAACTTGCACTTTCTCTTCAAGCCAAGTCAACTCCGGGACTTCTTCTTTTTTTTCTCGGATTTGAATATTTGCGCAATGGTTTCTACTTCTTGCAGTGCTAAATACTTTATTTATTTAATTTTCCGAAAGTTTAGCAATTGACATATCGATAATAAAACATTAAAACGACAAGTCATCTGAAATGATTGCTGACGTCACTTGCAGCTTAAAATAATGAGTACCTATATTTTTATTCTCACATTTACACAAAGGTAACGTAGAAAGTAATTTTGCGTGTCCAAAGATCGTTAGGGTGGACCAATTTAATATTCTTTGGTACGTGTCTGTGACGAATATCCTGCCATGTGGTTGAGGTGGCATTCAGTAGATATCATAGTTTTCGCATCTAAGGCATATTAGATCGATCCTTGAGATTTAAACTCAACGGACTAGCAAAATGAGATCAAACTCTTGGTTAATTTTCAGAAACAGCTTGTTTCCAAAAACTTTTATGTTTTAAAAAATAAAATATATTATTTTCTCAGTTTTAAGACTAAACATGCTTGCAATTAGTACTAAATCCTTTTTGAGAGCACTTCTTCTTCTTAAAACTATTTTAAACATTTATGAATTAAAGGGTCATCAATCTTGACGTTTTTTTTTCAATAAGGTTTTTTTGATAAACCACGCGGCAGTTCTGTCAAGTTGCCATATGTTTTTTTATTCAGTTTTCATAGCCATTTCATCATGAAAAAACTTACACCCAAACAAAGTTTCCAAATCGTACAATTATATTACGAAAATTCGCGTTCTTCAAAGAATGTTTTTCGCGCGCTTAGGCCATTTTATGGTCGCGTCATTGAAAATTGGAACCTCCGCTTGGACGAGCTACGATACAGTTTGAAATGGATTATTTTTAAAAAGTGAATGGCAAGGGCGGTTCTTTCTATTGATAATAAAGATTTTCCGATTCATTTGAAATTTTTGTGTTTTATTTTATTTAAAAAAAAAAACCTCAAGATTGATGACCCTATATAAGCGAAAAATTAATCTGAGCCTTTGGGACAACCAATTCATTAATCCAACATTGATCTCTGCATTGTGGTCATGGGACCCCTGTCAAGAACGAAGTTCCTTCCGCTCGCTTAAATATTATTTTTAACATAGTTCTTATAAAAATGTTTTACAAAAAAGTAGATTACAGATTATGTAAAAAACTATAATTAAAAAGATAACGTAAGCTTAAGTCGGGCGCGGACGACTTTGGGATGCCCTATACCACCACATTCAGAACTCTGAAAGATAATTATTTGCCAAATTTGGATACGATGTCTTCATAAACAAACAAAAAACAGACCAGTTTTTAGACAAAAACGTTTTTTTGTCGATCGTTTGTATGGGATATGTATGATACAGTCAACCGATTTTGATCAAATCAAATACAGTGCTTGGGAACTCTAATGCCAAATTTGTATACGATGTCTTCATAAACAAACAAATTATCCATCTGAAACTTTTGGTTTTCTTCGAGGTCTTCTGAAAAAAAGTGGAACGAGGACAACACCTTAGTCGCAGCTTCTGTAGCTCACTCACATGCATTCTTATCAAAATTTATTAGCCACCTTATTTTTTTTGTGCCTAGTATATTCAAAGCTTATTTATAAAATTATCCTTGTGAAACACAGCTCACATTTAATATTTTCCGCTAATATCGTCAATTATCAGTTTTATAAAATTGCATGACGTCATCAGAAATTGCATATCATGCAAATTATTTTGAACTCTACTCTCTTTGCCGCTCTTTTTGCTTAAGAGCGTTAACTGATTTTAGTTTCCTGCTTTCTCTTTTGCACTAGCTGCTAGTTGGGTCATTGTCAGGCATAAACACTGCTTTCAAGCGTAAGATAAATAATCAAGGCTCTGCTTGCAAAATATGCAATTGGCAAGGACGTCGGCAAAGCAGTGCCAAAAGCAGAACAATAAGAAGCGCACGCGTCTCATACAATTTGTATTACAATTAAAACGTTTGCGCATTGAAAGAGTTTAAAAGTTTAAAAGTTTAAAATTGTGATTAATGTTATTATTAGCAACAAATTAAAGTGTAAACAAGTAGGGAAAGTGTTAAGTTGCTAATCAAAGCGAAATTAATGTTGTGCCTTGGGAAAGCGGAGCACCCACGCGTCTGTGCATGTGTGACTGTGGGTGTGAAGCACCAGTGAATTTGCATATGTATGTGTGTGTGCTCATACGCATAAAAAGGATGGCAAACAAACTATGCTGCGTGCGGGTAGAGTGCATACATTTTTTTATTTTTTTTAAGTGTATATAATAAGAGCAAGCGAGTTGCCTGATTAGTTGGTCGTACTTGTAGTTGTAAATAATCATAAAATGAGAGCGACATTTAATACTCTTTAGCATAAGGATAAGGTGCATATTTAGCTATTCTAAAGAAATGGTATGTGTAACAATTTAATAAAAAGGAGTGAGACCAGCTTGATAAAAGAAAATTATATAAGCAATTTAGTCAGTCCGTTCGTTCGTCTGACTGTCAGTGAGTCATTCCGGGTTGGCTGTTTTTGAAGCTTGGAGCCTACAATTTGTTCAGGAGGTACGTTTTATTTTGCACTTATATTCTGTTTTTTTTATACCCTTTACGCAAACCTCAGGTAGCGATTGGTCTCTGTGCTTCTTGGCTTCTATCCGACCGTGTGAACACCTAGAATTCAGAGACCCCAAAAGCTAGAGAGACAAAAGTTTACCTAGTTTATTCAATTATTTCTACATCTTCCCCGTAGGTAAAATTCGTGGTTTTAAGCTATGTTGTTTAGTAATGTCAAAAATTTTAAATTTTCAAAAATAAAATAAAAAATGCATCAAAATTCGATCATATAGAAGTCCCAAAGTCAACAAATTTTATAATGTTCTAAGCAAACCCAAAACGAATTTTTTTTAAATGAAATACCCTACTTGATCAAAATCGGTTGAAATGCCCAAAAAATAATTTTTTTAATTGTATATTGCATAGAAGCCGTTTGTTCTTAAATACAAAAGCCACAATGATAGAGTATGCAGGAGCATTATTTCTCGGAAAAAAGGCTACAGGATATCCCACTGTTGGACAACGCCTGGATTATACTACATTTTTATACCCTGTACCATACGGTATATTGTGTTTGTGCAAGCCGAAAATGTATGTAACGTACAGAAGGAGAAGTCGGAGACCCCCAAAGTTACCTAAAGTATGATCAGAGTGACTAGAGAAGTCGATATACCCATGTCCGTCTTTCCGTCTGTCCGTATGAACGCCTAGATCTCGGAGATGGTAAGAGCTAGAGCAACCAAACTTTCAGATAAGATCCCTTATTAATCCATAGGGGACAAGTTTATTGTATTTTTTTGATATCGGGACTACATTATATAGCTCCCATAGGGGTGTTTCAGAGGACCTCGAAAAAAAGCAAAAGTTTTCAATGGATAATTCGTTTGCTTATGAAGATATCATAACCAAATTTGGCAATCGGAAGTCTTTTAGAAACCCCCAGCACAGTACCAAATTTTATCAAAATCGGTTGACTATATCATATAGCTCCCATAGGATTGATCGGTCGAAAAAAACGCTTTTTTTACAAAATTGGTTGTGTTTCGTTTGTTTGTGAAGATATTGTAACCAAATTTGGCATTAAGAAGTTTTTTAGAGTTCCCAAGCACTGTACCATATTTGATCAAAATCGGTTGACTATATCATATAGCTCCCATAGGACCAATCGGTCAAAAAATCGTGTTTTGTACAAAATTCGTTGTGTTTCGTTTATTTGTGAACATACCGTAACCACATTTGGCATTAAGAAGTTTTTTAGAGTTCCCAAGCACTGTACCAAATTTGATCAAAATCGGTTGACTATATCATATAGCTCCCATAGGATTGATCGGTCGAAAAAAAAGCTTTTTTTACAAAATTGGTTGTGTTTCGTTTGTTTGTAAAGATATTGTAACCAAATTTGGCATTCAGAAGTTTTTTAGAGATCTTCAACACTGTACCAAATTTTATCAAAATCGGTTGACTATATCATATAGCTCCCATAGGGCCAATCGGTCGAAAAAAAGTTTTTGATTAAAAATTCGTCTGTCTTTGGTTGTTTATGAAGGTATCATAATCTAATTTGGCAATCAAATGTCTTTTGGTGTTCTTAAGCCATTTACCGGATTTGATTGCAAGCAGTGGTACAGGGTATCCCAAAGTCGTCCGCGCCCGACTTTAACGTACGCCATCTTTTTTTATATGAAGTTTGTCACACCGTGC
Organism: Chymomyza fuscimana; assembly: GCA_949987675.1. Classification (NCBI taxonomy): domain Eukaryota; kingdom Metazoa; phylum Arthropoda; class Insecta; order Diptera; family Drosophilidae; genus Chymomyza; species Chymomyza fuscimana. The sequence continues at coordinate 130,104,190 of OX465088.1, read as the reverse complement.
GAAATTTTTCGAAGTGCGTATGGGCCTTGAAATTACAAAACTTGAATAGAAAATTTTCAAGAGGAACATTTTTCTGTTGATGTTAAAGCAATGTTCAGACGCGTAATAATTTCAGTTTCATTAGAGAGTACTTAAATAGTTTTTGTTACAAAAACAGACATTCGTGAATGGTAAATTGATAGTTTATTCAAAAAATAAACTTTTTTTGTGGATGCTCTATGATGAATAGCCATAAAAATATCTCAATAGCGCTCTTTTTTGGACTTCATACAGTTTCGTAGCTGTCAGCTTACTTTTCCAATTGTTTTACTGGCCAGCAAAATAGAAATTTTCCCACTTAGTTCACAAAAAAAAAATGCTAAATTTGTATTCGAAGTTTACCTTAATTTCCGCTGATGGCTTAATAAAAATTAAATAAGTGTATTGAGCACCTGAGCATTCTGTTACGCACTTTCATTTGTGTAATTCTCTTTGATTGCTACTCAATCATTTATGGAATACAAAGTGTAAGGGCACATTAAGAAAAATAATAACAACAATTGGAATTGAATGAAAGAAAATTACATATATATTTTGAAAATCCGGTTTTGAACGCAATCGAAAATTAAACACACATACTTTTTCATATACAATGAAAACAAAAAAAAAAAAATAACCGGCGCCCTAGCAAATACGCGGCGTACTTAAGCCCAAGCAGCGCCCTGAAACTGAATTATACGATAAAAGGCCAACAACAACAACATTAAGAGCAAAGCCTAAGCCATGATAATACAAAAGAAGAAAAAAAAAACAAAAAAAAAAAAACGGCTTCATTACAACTTTACAAAGAAATCCACAAAATCCGGTTTAATTTTCATAAAATTCCAATAAAATTACAAACTTCAATCAGCAAAGCTAAAGCTGAGTCCGTGGATGCTTATGAGTTGTTTATAGGTGAAGGGGAAGTAGCGAGAGGGTTAAAAGAAAGAGTAGCTGCTGAGTAAATTTTCCAAAACATGTTACTTAGAAGCAAAAGTTGAGTCTTTATTAATTATGATTAACTTCCAAAAATAATTCTTTATATGGCAGCTTTTAACAGCTGCAGCTAACAGCTGTTGAAACTCTTGTAGCCACCCACTTTCTAATTGTGCACTGCCGCTCTCTCTCATGCTCTTGAGTTTTGCTAACAGTGTGCGTTTATGTTAGCGCTCTCTCATAACACATATTCTCTTTTACTTAATTAGGCTGACGTTAGAGTGAGTTAGCAGTCGCTTTATATTGCCTTTTCAGCTGATTGACCTATTTTCCAGTTTGCTTGTGTGCGTTTCTGTTTGATTTTCTGTATCTGTGTGTGCGCTTTCGAGGTTGTATTTGAAATGTTTAGCTGCCGCTCTCTCTTGCTCTAGCAGTGGCTTGCCTGGCATCTCGCTTCATCTAATGCCGCTTGCCGCTTGCTTAGCTTTGTTTTGGTTTTTTTTTTGTATTTATTTTTTTTTTTTTTTGCGTTTCGTTACGTTTTGTAACTCATGGATTGCATTCACATTCACTTGAGTAGCGCGTCGTTGAGTTTTTCGTAACTGCGTATATGTACGTTTGTATGTTGGTATATATGCTTGTATTTGTATCTTACTGTTGGTTGTAATGACATCGAAAACGAAGCTACAGAAACGCTCTGTTGAATACAATTTGTAGGTACGCGCATAGTAGTTGCCATTGTTGTTGTGGCTTGCTTTTTTGTTGTTGTTTGCTTTTCGCTGCGGAATTTTCACTACAAAAATGATTAATTGAATTTGATAGATAGCTCATCTTTGCACTTGGTAGCTGCTTTTTTGCCCCACCGCAGTATCACTAATCCAGGCTCAAGTTTGAGGTGTCGATTTCTATGTTATCCAATTTGCCAGCATATTAAGTAGTTTTTTCTTTTAGGATTATGTTAAACTTGAGAGCGATGTGTTTCTTTGAGTATTTGTGGGCTTTTGACAAAGAAACTGTTTTCGACTTTAGTTGCTGAAAAATTGGTTTCGATTCGGAAGCTTAATAAAAAATGGAGCATTTTTTTTAAGCTTAGTAGTGAAGCTAAGAAAGTTGAGTGTTTTGTTTATAAGAAGCTTACGTAACAAGTTTCGCATTGACGCAGTCGAATGCAAATTTTCTTGAAGTGTTTGGGAGACTAATGCCTGCAATGGAAGGCAGTTGCAGGAATCAAGGAAAGTCCTGGAACCACCAGCAGGCACAGGTTTCTGTTGAAGAAAGCCGTCAAAGCGTAGGCTGTACTGATAGACGCACTAGCCATCTTTTGTAACATGGAGTTAAGAAACCGTGCGTCAAGTTAGTTACCAAGAAGACACGATAATTTTTTTAGCGTGCTGCGTATGGGCCTTTACTCGACAATATTAGCAAATTTTTTTATTTGTGCAACTTTCTTTTAAAAAGGATATTTCTATGGACCAACATAGTTTAAATTTACATTTTTTTAAGGCTTTCGGAAATCCAAGAATTAGTGTCCTTAAGTGCCCTCGCAATATATTAGTTCTTGAACTAATTCATATTTGAAGTTGATTTAAGTCTTATTATATAGATAATTTTAATGCCAGCAATTTTGATCAAATTTTTCCCAAATAAGACCCGAAAGTTTCAGCAACTAAGCATTTTTTCTGGCTTAAACTTATTGTTTACTGTACAAACAACTCTGACATATTTTTTGTTCGAACTCTTCCAGGCAGCAAAGATTTTCTACATTCTACAAAAATTATTTTAGTACTATATTTATTCAATTAAAGGCTTTTCCCGACGGTGCTGTTTGTGTCAACGAGAATTGGAATTCGTCCGAAATTTGATTTCTGTGTCACCCCTGATAGCTTTCATCACTTTAACCTATTTTTCAAGTTGTTCCAAGCTTATTATATTGCGTTTTGGAAATTCAAAAGTAATAGACTATGAACTTTATTTCGCACAACAAGCCTATATTGGCCTACATTGGCCTACATTAAATAGTGCATATGTACCATGCATGTTTGTACATATGCCTGACCTACAAGCGCTAAGTTTTTTCCAGTCCAAAGTATATAAAAAGCATACTTCCTTGTACATGCACGGTTATATACTTCCTTGTAACATGATTTTTTTTTTGAAACCAATGTTAACTTTACAGCTTACAAATTTTGACTTCTTGTTACAAGGAAAAACTATATCAAGCAACAATGAATTTTCATTTCTAAATACGCAACGCATATTGGTCTTGCTTCATAAATGGCGTCGAAATTTTAGGAAGTAGGCTTTTTGAAACCACCCTAAACAACAAAAACAACGCAAAAAATTTTTGCCCTCTGCCTTGATAAATATCGAAGCATACGCCCCAGCAAGCCCAACGTACAAGCAAGGTGTGCGGGGGAGAAGGTAGCGACCTGTGGTATGCCTACAGAGGTCATTCCAAAGGCAACAACAATGCCTATAACAGCCAGCAACATAGTACATACAACATTAACTTGAAACAACAGCGGCCCCCAAAAACAAAATACACAACATGCTATATACATGGTGGAAAATGTATATACACAAATGCACCAATACATAAGTGTAAACAGCAACAACAAAACTCACACACAGGCAGCATAAAATTTATGTCGATGCTCAAAATGTAAACAAAAGTCCATTGAATATCGAAGCATAACAGCTGTGAGCTGACGCGAGAGCGCGCTAATAAGCAAGAGCATGAGAGAACGTACACAGAGAGCAAGTGTTGCGCTCTTTAACTGTTAAATTTGTGACGTCGTATGACGCCAGACAGAACAAAAACCGGCCGGCAGTTTTCATGTTGCTTGCTTTGTTGCTCTTTGGTGCTGGCTGGCTCTGTTTACAGCTCAACAGCTGTTTTCGCAACATTGTCATGAGAGCGGGCAACAACAGCTGTGTATCTTATTGAGTGAGAGAGAGTGTGACTGAGTTATATACAGATACACTTAGTCGCTCTGTTGCTGTTGGCGTTGTGAAAAATGTTGACAAGTGCCTGAATTTTTTAACTGCGTAGTTTTTTTTTGGACTGGGGAGCACATAAACAACAACAAAAACAACAATGTTGCTGTTATGTTGCGAACTGTTGACGTATGGCGTCATAGATACTGAAAATGCCGCTGAACCAGGCTGATAATAAACGCGTAATAGACTCTTAAAATCTAACAATAGATAGCATTTTGATGGCTTGGCGTTTATTTGTTGCCATCAGGAAGCAGCATTGGCGTTGAAAACTGTAACTCAATTAAATTGAGCAGATACAATGCCGCGCTGCTGTTGCATAATTAAGCAAGCAATCACATCAAAATTTCTATTACAAGCAAGACACATAAATTATGTATAGTTGCGTTATGCGTATAATTCAATAAAGTAACTAACTTAGTAAAGCAGAAATCTGTACTGGCATATACTTATGTACACCTTTTGTATTTACATATACATTATGTTTAGATGTTGCTCGGCAAAAATATACAGCACAACAAGAGGCAAAGAGCACAAAGCACAGACAGCAAAGAGGATTTGTTTTGGGCAGGCACAAATCTGTTAAGTCTGAGGGTTATGTGGAAAATGCATTTTCCACGCTTTCAAGAGCAGCGCACAACATGTTTGTAGCTGGGGAAAAACTCACTCACTCATACAAACAGCCAAAGCATGCATATGTGTGTGTAGTTTTCCAAGCAGGTAGATGCAGGCAGCAGCAAAACCAAAAACCAAAAGATACACAAAAGCGCAAAGCAGCAAAAGAGCACAATTTAAATGCTTTCAATGAGCACAAGAGCGAGCACAAGAGCGCACGCGAGAGCCGTTGTATGTGTGTGTGTATCTGTGTGTTAAGCGCTACACGTAACTGTAACTCGCCGCACTCACTCACTCGCCCGAACTGGCAGTTTCAGTCTTTGATAGCCAACTCTCGTGTACAGACCGATAAGCGCTTGTTAGCCATCGAAGTCTACGCAAAATTTTTAATTGAAATTCAAATTAAACTTAACAACAAATTAAAATAAAGCCAATAGCAAAGCTGCACAAAACTGAGGTTAAAATTCTTTAACTTAATTAGTTTGTGTTTGCTTGCACTGCGTCGTGTTAAAACGCATGTGAATGGCCAAATAACAACAAATTGTGTGTTGTTGATAAAAAAAAACACAGTGTGTGTGACAGACACAACAACACACCAGCATAAATATAACAACAAATCAGTGCATAACAACTGCAATAATAACAACAACAACAACAGCTTGCCTGCATATCGCTCTCTGCATTTGTAAGACTGTATGTGCTTGTTTGTGTCTGTGTATTAGTGCATCTGTATCTTTTGTGTGTGTTTGTGATTTTGATACCGAAGTAGCAGAAAAAAAAATAAAAAAACGTTGCTCGAAAGCAAAAAGTGAAACGACCGGCAGCGAAAGCAACGTGAAAGCAAATCAAGCAATAAAGCATACGGCAATCAGCACATAATAAACAATTGCAAAAAAGAAAAAAAAAAAAATATCTATAAAGAACAATTATACAATCAATCAAATCAATTGATGTGACCAAGTTAGAAAAAAAATATTATAGCCAACCTGTGCAATTTAATTTGTATCTACTCTTTGTATCTCAAGCGCTGCCAGAGCTCACTGCCCTAACCCTCCTGTACCCAACTTTGTGCTACGCTCGTGTTTTGCCAAAGTTTGTAAACTGTCGTTTAAGGTGCGCAAAATTGGATTATGCTTAGGCACAAACAATCTAGCAGATACTCTTCTGTACGAAATCGCGTTGAACATGTGAAGAAGCAGCCAAAAACGTTAGATGCCTGCGCCTTTGCACCAACGCCGTCAGCGTCGCCGCCTACGTCAACGTCAGCGCTCTGCCAGCGCCTGCACTTCAATCAGCGCCTCAATCAGCGTCCTACGCTCTGCCTGCAGCTCTATCACAAGAATATCATTAAGAAAATCAGCGAGCTCAACAAAATCAATGTCTATAAATTGACAAAAAACGTTTGCTTGACTTAGGCGACATCAAAAAAAAATAAATAAACTGAATTTTCAAAAAAAAAATAAAAATAAAAAATTTGGTAGTTGTAGTAAAACAGTGCAAATAAAAAAAGTGTGTGTTAAAGTATTTGAAAGTTATCAAAAAAGATAGCCTAAAAAGTGTTTGCAACACAAAGCACAAAAATATAGTGGCAATAATTATGTGTAATAATAACAAAGCCAAATAAACCATATATATAAATCGCTTTATATAAGAGCGCTTAAAAAAAAAAACGCTTCAAAAATAATTGCCAAACGGTAGCTAGAAAAAAAAACAACGCGCGCGCGGTTTTTCCAACTTCAAGTAGCTTCCCTTTTCTTTTTTCATTTTCTTTGCTCTTTTTCGTTGTAACGCCCGTACAATGTCCACTGGTCGCCGTCTAGCCAAACGCTCTATAATCGGTACCAAAGTGTGCGCACCCGGTCCGGACGGGCTCTGGTATTCGGGCGTCATACAGGACGTTAAAACGCCACCCTCCTCGACCGTGACGAGCGGCGCCTGCACCGTCGCGAACGCCAATACCTTGGCGCCACCACCGCCGCCGCATACCTTCATTGCGCCCGGCGATACGCAACTGAACGCGGATACGCGTTATATTGTACGTTTCGATTTCAAGACGCAGACACAGACCATGCTGCCGCCACAGCTGGCTGCCAATGCTGGCGATTCGGTTATTGTGGAGCCACGTCGCAGCGCCAGCGTGCATGTAAGTCCCGCACAGGCCTTGCGTCGCAATGCCATGACTAAGGAGTTTCGCGAATCGGATCTTATTGGACCGGGTTTTCGTTCCATTATGGGCATACAGCTGCAGCCCGGGCAGCGCGTTTTTCTCACCGTCAATGGACGCGAACAGTCTGGTGATGTTTTGTTGCATGATCCCAGCAAGGATGAGGTGGTCGTCAAGATAACCACAATTGGAAATGAGGTAAGCGACACTTGAGCTACGTATATGTATGTGCATATAGGTGGGCGTGGGTGTAGGCGTGGGCGTCGCTGTGTGCAGTGCTGCAGCTGCTCCCCCCACTGTCACAGTTGCTGCCAACATCACTGTCATCATTTGGCTTGAAGTGTGTCAAGGTTGCCAGAGCTTGCAATCATGCTCAGTAGTCGGTGGGGCGTTCTATCTATGTGGCACAGCAGCACATATATGCATGTACAAGTTTATGTATACATGCTCATATATGTGCAAGCACGTTCTATGTACAACACCTCAATCTATATACGTATGTGTGTGCGTTGGACAGTGGCAAAATTGTTTTTGGGGGTCGCTTTTCACATTTGGGTAGCAGGCACGTAATTGGGTTGAGTTGGGTAGAGCTGTTTCAGCCCCCCAGCTGCACCGAAAGGGGTCTAACTAAGTTGACCCAATTTTACATGCAATTGAATCTCACAATTGCAGCTTGTCCGCTGCTGCTGCTGTTGCAGCTTCTGCTTCCTTTACAAAGCGTTGCCACTTGGGTCAGAAAGCCAAGATTTTTATTGTTTTAGTTTGGTCAACCTTGAAGATCACATCACAGCGTTTTGGTCTTGCAGTGCACTTCACAAAAGACAAAGGAATTAGGAGCGCTTTATTTTTGGTAGTGCTTGTTAAGATATAATATTTCGCATATATGGGGTGGGATACAAAAAAAAAACATTTTTTGGTTATTCTTACCAAAAGGTTTTTAGTGGAAAAGATGCTGCAAGTGTGTCAACAATAGGAGTTTAATATAGTGTTTTGGAAGTAATGCTCCTGATTTCATCTCTTAATAAGACAATACTAATAAAATGAAATCTACACTAAATAGCTTCCTGTTTGGCCCGTTTAGAATTCCACAAACCCATAGACGCTTATCAAAAAAACCTAATACTTTTAATTCTTAATGAATTCTAGTGCATTTTTTATTTCAATTCAATTCGATTTTATGACGTTCTTTTTTGGTACTTTGCAGTTTCCAATATTTGTAGAATTTGTTTTTTTTTCTTGGATCACAACCGTATGTTTAATTTTCAAATTAATTAATTAAAATTAAATTTCGAAAAACCTAGCCAGAAAAACCTGCAGATATCTAGAAAGAGCTTAAAACACTTCCGGGCTATGGAACCACGATTTCGAAGGAAGTGTTCGGTTTTTTAAGGCAAATTATATACTTTCTGCTCAAACATCCTGAACATGGGCGTAGCCAGGGGATGGGTTTTGGCAGACCCGTCGAGAGGGGGAGGGAAACGGGAGGGGCCTGGTGTAATTTCTGTCGTACTGTCGTCAGTCAAGCTAAAGGTGTAATAGAGGGCCGGTACATTTTCGCCCCGGGCCCGGATTTTCTCTCGACGGCCCTGGGTTTTGGGGATTTCTGCTTTCTACACTCCACTTTCACGCCCCTTCACTAAAACCCACCCACCCTTACCAGACTAGGTTCAAAAATGATTTTTATTATAAAAAAAATTATTATAGAGAACCTAACGAACCGATGTAGTTACCACAAACAAGGCAAAAAATTCAAATTCCCAATGATTCTTTAATAATGTTTGAAAGTAAAATGAAATTTGATTAGCCGAAGGCCCATGTTGCCAGAGCTATAAATAAGCATCTTTTCTTATTAGTTTAGTTTTTAAACTACTCTAATAATATTAATAAAAAATAATAAAAAAATGAAATTTGATTTATAAAAAAATCATTTTTTTTCCTTCCAAAATTTATTTTGGGTTTTTCTATCGGTCTAAGATTTAAGCGACAGTATGCTTCCTTTGGTTCTATTCAGGGACGTCGAGAGAAAAGTAGAGCCACGATCTTTGCTATCTACAGGCCCTAGACAAACTAATTTTTTCGAAGAATTTGAATTTTTAATGTTTCTTTTTTCAAATCTACGGGCCTCTTTAAAGAAGAAGTGTAACCCCCTTTACCAAACCCCTGTCGACTGGTATGGTTCTTGTCATTTCTCAGACATGCAAAGTTTTTAATGACTTTACCGTAGCATCAGTCTCCCTCAATAGTCCCTTTTAGCCCGTGACATTATTTTGATATCGTCTTTCTCACATCATTCCTATAAATCTTTATTTTCATCCAATTTTTTCCAATCTATAAATAATTTGCTTCCGATTTATTTATGCATTCAGAGAATCCAGATACGAATTATTCGGACTTTATAAAATGCAATCTATGCATAATTTGCGCTAGTTTCTTAAGTTCTCTTTAAATTTCGAAAACTCACGAGTTTTCAGCACTTATAGCTAGGAACATTTCCATTTTTTCATTTTATTTCCTTCAAAATAGAAAAGTTGCTTGAAGTTTAATTTTTATGGACTACCTTCTACACAACTGAAATATTTTATTTACTGGAAATTTTTAATTTATAACTATTTATTGGCCAAAGGTATCTTATTTGAGTCTGCTATGAGAATTGGGCCAACGGGTCATAGCCTTATCTTAACCTCAAGAAAACCCTATAAAACTTTGGGGGTTAACTCAGAATTCCGACTTGGCGCGACTTTTTTGTGATATCGGATTATAATTCAGCGACCCCAAAAACGCAAAAAAACACACTGTCGGGCAAACGAAACTAAAAAAATTTTTTTAGGCTTTTTTTAGGTTATGTTTTCACACAGCTAGACAACAAAAATATGAATTTGCAGTTTCAAAGGAGAGACTATGTTCTCTATATTTTTTCGGAATGGCTGAATCCGCTTCCGAGGTTAAAAAACCACCAACAGTTCAGGGCTCGACATACCCTCAAAAAACCCCACAAAACGAGATATTTAAAGGTTATCTCAGAAACCCGACGTGCTAGGATCTATTTGACTTCGGGTTCAAATTCAGCAAACCCCAAAAACATATAAAAAGCATTTCCGCAAAAAAGGTTTAAAAATAAACATACATTTGTAATGATACTATATTAAAATCCTTTGCATATTTGCATTGATAATGCCTACTAACTTCAAAATGAATCTTTGTAATCTATTGTAGCTGCAAGCTTTCAACTAAAATTTTTAAAATGTTGGACTTGATAAGAAAAACGTATGGGAAACTAGGAACCCCCCTCTAGTTGATATACGATTTAAAATTTATGACCAAACTCAGCAGGTAGCAGCTAGGAAACCCACATAAAGCTAATCAATAGCAATTAGTTGAGTTATGTATGACAACCTGTTCCCTGGGGAGCGGGGGCACGAATGGCAATAAACCGCAAGCCAGCTGTTCAATTTCAAACTGAACCCAACAGCTGCTATACAATCATCATGATGCTGACGACAACGATGGTGATGATGATGATGATGATCCTGCTCGAGCAAAAGTTACGTCATCGTCGAGAGCAATGCGTGTACAATTACGCATACGTATACGTATGGGCCACAATAATTTCAAAGAGTAAAAAAACGATTCACATTTATAGAATGTGCGAGGTCTCCAATGACGATGCCGATGCCGATGTTCGCCGATGTCGTAACAAAATTGTTTTGTATTTAAATTTCGTGAAAATATTCGAAAAAAAAAACTAAAACAAGAAGCAAAACATTTTCAGGGTTACAAACAGCTAAGACGAACATATGGCCAGCATATAACAAGTTGTCAGTGCGCTGGGTGTTAAAGGGATTTTTCACAAGTTTTTATTTTTTTTTTACGCTTGATAGGTAATTATATGGATTAGGCCAGGGCAGCGCTGCCCGCCACCCTTAACCCAAACAAAATGCGCAAAGCTCCAACAACTGAACTTTGTCTGGCATATTGTGACTATGTTGTTGTAGTTGTTGTATTTTTGTCTAATTGCGTCATAACTCGGCGGCAGATAGACGCGCCGCTCCCCAGTCAGAGATAGTCAGTTAGAGATACACACATAGATGAAAAAGATAGTTAGATAAACGACAGACAGTGCATATCTCTTACATGTTTGTTGTACATAGTATCTGTGTGTGTGTGAGCAGGCAGCTAGCTACAATAGCTCAGTTTGCCGGCTGACTGCTCGCCTGGGATGCCAGGGCCGTGCAGCACTTTGGAATCCAACAGCTTGCCATTTTATGTTGTTATTGTTGTTGTAACGTGTATCTTTTGCTCTCACACTTTTGTGTTTTTCATTTTTCAACTAATAATTGCCAACAACAAACACATTTGTAATTGTGTAGCTGTAGCTGCAGCGCATGCAGCGTGCGTTATGAGATACATAGACTCAATGCCAACTCAGCTAACTCAGCGGCAAGTCGTATCTTTTCCGTGTTGCTTGTCAATAAATTTGTCAGTTAGCTCGTTTGTCTGTGTGTGCGTGTGTGTGTGGGTTTATTTCTAAAAGCATTCATTGTGCACACAGAGTTATAAATATCAAGAGAGTGAGCGTTAGGCAAGTCAAAATGTATCTAACAGATACGCGCGCACAGCATCGACAAAAATTGTCGTTGCGCGTCACTTACAGCTCGCTAATTTAGCTACTGTTGTTGTTTTAGTTGTTGTTCAACTAATTTAGAGCTGACATGGTCAAGGTTCGTGGCATCCAAGATCTGCGGCTATTGTAAAACGTCAGCAGCTCTACAACTATTTGTTGATTGATACAAATACATATATTTATAACGCTTGTTTTTTTTTGGCAGAAATTGCCTAAAGTATCTACAAAAGTATCTCATAGATGCGCGTTACCAAAAAAAAAAAACAGCTTTATAACGCGTGTATATAAATATATAAAAAAAACAACCACAAGTTGGCGTTTGGCCCTGAGAGCCAGTTTTAGTGCATAAAATTTAGATAAAGAAGCGTGTGAATACACACACACACACACATACACACACACACACACACATATACACACACACACCTTTATAAAACTAGCCGCCATTACAACGCACAGTCGCAAGATACACCAAAATCTGGCATACCTATTATGTAGTGTATATAGTATCTATGTATGACCTCATCAACAATCAGCAATCAACGGCAAGCAGTAAATAAATTACACTTGATAACTACAAAAGTGGCTCAAAATGGATACAAAAATCATCTATTGTTGTTGTTGTTGTTATACATAGTAGATTTGTTGTAATAGAAGTTGCTGCAAGTCAATCAACAATTGTTTTTTTTTTCTGTTTTTGAATATTTCGTAATATCGAAATGAATATACTTAGACATGCGCATGTATCTGTAACTAGAGATGACAAAAATTTAAATTCGTTTCAAGTCACGAGTTACTTCAGCAATGGAGTCCAAATAAAAATTGGAATTTAAAATCAATTGAAGTAATTAGCTCTGACTGAAAGCATAAAACATCAATATGACTTAAAAATAAAAAATTAAAAAAAATTTAAAAATAAAATACAAAAAATAAATAAAAAATATGCTAAAAAACTAATAAAAAGAAAATGCTGAATGAAAGCATAAAATGTCAATATGTATAATTAAAAAAAATAAAATAAATAAATAAAAAAAAAATAAACCATAAAAGTAAAAAAAAAATAAAAAATGAGTCAATATGACTCACTCATGGTAAAAAGGAGTGCACGTCTGATAATATATTTATAAGTATATAGAAAAAACTTGTATATTTTTTATGAGTGTAAGACTTTGTTCCAAACTTACAGCAGAAAATTTTAACTTACATCCGAAATTTTTAGCCAAGCCGAGGACGGAGTTGACATTGATTATATTGAATGTTCCAATTCCTACTATCTTGAGGACACTATATGGGGTACAAATAAAAATTAAGAATTTATTGTGAAATAAAAGAAGAATAAGTGTCCGCTTTTTCTATAAAAGAAATAAGTATTTTTTGTGAAAGAAAAAAGAATAAGTTTTCGCCGTTTTTCATAATAATCCATCTTTCGGGCATAATTTGTATAATGAACTCTTCAACAGTTGACTCTATCCACAAAACGATATATTTTCTAGTATTTTCAAGAGGTGACGGAGAAGCACTCCAGTAATGTCTTAGCTCTTAGCAACTCATATTAAACTTCATCAAGCAAATACACAATATGAGTGATTTTTTTCATGAATATTCAGATTGGTTGACGATGTTAAAGCATAACCAGCAGCTCTTCATGAATCTTATCGAAGTGATACGTTGAAAAAAAAAGTTTAATTAAGCCCTACAAGTAGGATTTCTCTCACGAAAATTCGGATTTGGTAGTCTCTCCGAAGCCCAATTGCCTTGCTTTCAAACGATGTTTGACGATGTTGAGTCCCTGCTACTGTAAGTCCTAATTCCTTCAATGGTCTTCCACTGCGTTTGTTGTCTGCCACGTAAAACTTCTTGTTCTTATCAACTACTTATTGCCATTTTGACGTGACGTCACGTTTGTAGAAAAACATATGGAAAAAGTCAAATTTTTAAAAAGTTAAAGTTTAATTACGTAGCACCAACAATCGGTCGTATCAATTACAATATATAAGTAAAATTACGCTTAGCGTGACGTTACATAAAATTAAAATGGAGTTTGACTTGAAATACCAAATCTTATAACGCTGCGAATTGGTCTACACTTTTTGTATAACATTTTTTCACGTTTTTTCAATAGTCCAAGTGCTTAGCGTGACGTCATATGGCAAAAAAAAAATATTTTTTCAGAAATAACTTTTTTATTTAAATTATTATTTTTTTTTTCAATTATATTTATTTAACTCAAGAAATTTGGCTTTAATATAGTAAATTGAATAATTGAATGTATTGTGCTTATACTAAAAATAAAGATAGTACATTGATAAATAGAAGCTGATCTTAGAAATAGGCAAATCTTAGCAAAATGTGAACTTTTAGATTTTTAGCTGCGAGAAATCGCACTCTTACAACCTTAGTTGTGACATAAGCTTTAAACTCTTTAATTTAATAATTTTTGAATATTTTTGTTTTATAAAACAAGTTGCAACATATTTTATATATATGTACTTCTACAAGCTATCAGATTTTCATAAATAAAACAAATTATTAAAAAAAAATGCAAGAAAAAATGCATGCCTATATACAATTTTTCATTTCTATCGTCACAACTCTTTTTTCATATCACGCACGAAACACGCACGATTTCCCAACAACTGCCATCACTAAACATTGCTGAATAGTTGCTTTCCTTCGCATGTGATGCTCACGTGCGGCATGGGGTCTAGGTCTGGTCAAAAGTTTGCTTATATTGTACTACCTACCTATGGTAAGCAGCCGCCCGCCGCCAGAGCCCCTGGGCTTATGAACAAAGTTTAATATTTATATACATATTTCTATGCTGTATTGTTGTTTATGCGCTTGCTTTTAGGAAAAACGCATTTGAATATGAATTTTATGAATTTTATTTCTCATTTGGAAGGTGCCGCAACTTGAACAAATGCTGGTTGGCTTTTGTTTATGTAGCGCACTCTAAAAGCGAGAAATAAAATAAAAAAAACGAGTTGAAAAGTTGTTGTTATTGTGCTACGTATGAGAAGGAAACGTGAGGCAATTTATTTTTAAGGTTATTTAGGTTTGAGAACTTGTTGCACGCATTTTCATTTCAATTAAAAAAAAAACAAAAAGAACTAGTAAGTTTATGCCGTCATGCCAATTATGACGTAGTATGCGCGCATATAAAGTATACGCCGAGTGCCACGTCTAATAGCAGCCGCAATTGCCAATGCCAACGCCCATGCAAACCACTTAGCTACATAATTAGCACTGTAAGAGCGCAAAAAAAAAAGGCCAAGTAATCGAGTCAGTGTATGCGGGGGCTGCCAACTTGTGCCAAAGTAGCCACTGGCTTTGACGTACTAATAATTAAGCGCGCAAATAAAAATAACATATATATATATTGGATAGAAAAGTAAAAGTGTAACTGCCAGACTAAAATGTCAACTATAATTTGTCAAGCCCCAAAGTTGCTTAAGTAGCCAAGTTGGGCTCTTTGGGTTGGCAACAGTCGAAGCGTTAAGTAAAAGCAAATTGCGATTTGTTTGCTTTCATTTCCGCAGGGCATGCGGGTAATTTGCTTGCTGAGCAACCCTGGAACACTTGTACCCAAAATGCGTGCAGCTCCTTGCTTATAAATGACATTGAAACCTTGCGCTAAAAATTATTTGGAATTCGCTCACGCATACCAAAAGTTGGCTTAGAGTTGTACTTGTTCATGTTGTTGTTGTTGTTGTTCTTATTTCGTTGACCGAGTTTCGTATGCTGCCAAAAAGTGCGATAAACGACAATTTTTATTTGTATTTGTTTTACCTTTATGAAACCGGTGACTTTTTTTTTATTTTTTTCTGGCTTTTTTTGGTTTCCTTTTTTTTTTTTGGGGGGGGGCCCAAGCTTTTCATGGCTTTATTTTGTATGCGACTCAATCAAAACAGTTTGCAGTTGTCAGCTGACTTTTACTTTCATTTGTTTTTTACAATGTTTTTTTTTTGTAGTTGTTTTTGTTGTTATTGCTGTTCTTGTGTTTTTGCCATTTTAATCAGTCTGACAATCAATTTGCTTGCCTCACCGCTCTCTTGCTCACGACTGCTCGGGGCTAGCTGACCTCTTTTATAATAAATTAAAAAAGACAGCAAGTAAATACAAGTTAAAGTTGTAAGCAATACACAGAGCGAAAAAAATTGAGCACAATATGCTCAAATTGATAATATGCTTATTTAGAGTAAATATTCTTAAGTCTACTTAAATGCAGAAGTGCCCAACAACGTACACTAAAAAAATTCTGCTTTTCTGCACGAAACTGTGTTGTACAAAGCGTAAATCTACCAGTATCTACATATTTTCAAAAATTGTTTCTGCTACATTTTTATTTGGCTTTTCTATAGTAAAGGGCCATCAATCTTGAGGTTCTTTTTTCAATAAGGTTTTTTTTGATAAGCCACGCGTGAGTTAAGTTAAGTTAAGACTGTTAAGTTGCCATGTGTTTTTTATTCAGTTTTCATTGCCATTTCATCATGGAAAAACTTACACCCGAACAACGTTTACAAATCGTACAATTATATTACGAAAATTTGCATTAGACTTTTTCCTTTGGAGCTACGTGAAGTCTTAAGTGTTTGTGTAAATCCAGCTACGATTGAAGCATTAGAGGCCAACATTACCCGTGTTATTCGCGAGATACCGCCGATTATGCTCGAACGCTTCATCGAAAATTGCAACCTCCGCGTGGACTAGCAGTTGCGGGAAACATTTGAAAGGGATTATTTTTAAAAAGTGAATGGCAACGGTGCTTTCTACTGATAATAAAGATTTTCCGATTCATTGGAAATTTTTTTATTTTTTTTTTTATTTTAAAAAAAACCTCAAGATTGACGACCCTTTATAAGAATTATTCCCTGTCAAATCAGCCAACCCCCCTAACACTTCAATTTTGAAGATAAATGAACGTTTTTGGGCTTAAAATTTTCGTCTTCTCGTTTATTGTTTAAAGCCGTATAATGATTTTTGATATTTTGAAATGGCGGAGCTACAATGGCCACCAAAACAAAGTAACTACATAATTTAATCACTATTTTTAATCTTATTCTCAGAAAAACATTTTTGCAACCCCTTTGAGGTATAAGTACGTTGTTTTCAAAATGGCGGGCAGAAGATGGCCGCCGAAAAGCTAAAAATTCATTTTTTGTTTATAATTCGAGTTGGGTATGCAAATATGGGTTTTTGGGGTAGCTAATCACGAATATGGAGCTAAAATTTTAAAATAATATATACATATATCAAATTTTTCTTTGGACTCTTTTTTTCTGTACTACAACAGAATAAAGTAGTGTGACAACTTGTTGGCAATTCGAAAAGAAAAAGGAAAATTAAGAAATTATCGACAGTAAAAAAAAAACTATTAAGTTTTATTATTGTTTTATTAAAATTTTTGCTTGTACTTTGGAATGCGGCTTTTTTTCTCTGTGCATAATTGCAGTTTTCTTATGTCTTTAAAAAACTATGTATAACTAAGTTGTGGAACATTTCAAGTTAATGGCATTTCGTTTTGGCCAAATGCATCAGCACTTTGGCCAAATAAATGCTATAAAATCGTTGGCCATGGCACTGCCACTGAAGCTTTGGAGTGTACAAGTATAATCTTGGTCAAAAATGCCATTATGTTGGTTGTCAAGTGAATAGTCTGCAAATCACTTTAATGGTAGCTCAAAGCAAACAGAACAATGTTTCTGATAATGTCACAAAATAGTTTTTATTCTTGCAAAAGAAAATAATTTTTGTAGGTCAAAAGAAACGAAATTGAGTGAATGTGGAGTAGATCAAAACGAGTTTTCTAAACGCTAAAATTGAGTTTTAAGTTATTTAATTTATTAAAGCTCAAGTTTTTTGGATTTTTTGTGTAAAGTCGTTTTGTAGTTTTGTAGAATTTTGCCAAAAAGTGCAAGGGTATATTTACTGTGACAAATTTGATTAAATTCAATTCAAGTGTTAAAGATATAAGATACATTTGAATAAGAAAATGTTCATATCTTCTTTTTAAGTTATCTAAGCCATTAAAGCTAAAATTTTTCGACAAATTTGTTTTGTGATTAGTTTAGTTGCTTATTGCCAAAAGGTGCAAGGGTATATTTAAAGTGACAAAATTTCATTAAGTTTAATTGAAGTCTTAAAGATATAATATACATTTGGTATAAGACGAACATTTATCTTAAATAGGCTTTCTGAAGTATATTACTTGGAAAATAAAGGAATGTAGCGAATAGTGTCAGCCGAATTTCTTCGAATTGAGAAACTAAGTATTGTTTAAGTGATATTTACAGAAAGTATCAGATTTAAATATATTACAAGCTTCTTCCTGAAAGTAACTTGATCCTTGGTTCTTTAATTATTTATTTAAAGGGTGCAAAAAATTTCAGTTGAATTCAGATTACACTAGTTAACAGCAAAATGTATCCACAACATGTTTTACTCGTTCCCGTAGTAAAATGGCACGCTAAAACCAAAAATAAAGTCCAAAAATTTTTTCATAGAACGGATTTTGAGATAAATCGAAAAAAAAAATTTTTCGAAATTAAAAAAAAAGTGTATCTACTTAAAAGCAAATATCTCTGGTTGTACTAAACTGATTTTGATTATTTATCACTCATTTTCTTCGTAATCGGTCAAACTTTAAGAGCCATAAATAAATCTGTATGAACATTTTTTTTTAAAATTTTTAAATTTATGTTCGAAATGGAATTTTTCTCAAAAATTTGTTGAAAATTACGATAATGGATAAATAACGACCAAACCGTATATTTAACAACAAAAATGTGTTTCAAGCAGAATCGATGGATAATTCAATTATCTACAGTTTGGTAAAGAAATAATCAAAAGAAGTTTAGTACAACCAGAGATATTTTCTTTTATGTAAAAACTCTTTTTTTTTAATTTCGAAAAATGGATTTTTCAAAATATCTCGAAATCCGTTCCACGAAAAAATTTGTTTACTTCATTTTAGGTTTTAGCGTGCCATTTTACTACGGAAATGACTAAAACATGTTGAGGATACCAACATTTTTTAAAATTTGTAAACTAGTGATATTAAAAAAAAATTTTTTAAATTGAACGATAAATAAAAAAAAGCTAGCTCTTGGCCTGGGGCAGTAATACCTGCACTTAAGATGTCTGTAGCTTTCTGCTTTCACTATCTTCTCATATCATTTATCTTTGGTGTCTTTCTTATCACTTTCTTTATCGAAGGTAGCTTGAATTTCAAGATTCATGCATCTTATAGAAATTGGGTCGGCTACTTGATTCTTATTTAGCACGCAAATTACTTACAAAATGTTTAAAACAAAAGAAAAAATTCAAACTTTGTTCATCTAAAAGTTCCCCATAAACTCTTATCAACTTTAAATTGACTTTGAATAATTTATGATTTCAAATGCTTATCAATAAAAGCTATCTAAAATATTTATTTTTTGCCAGTGCTTCCAAATTTATTTGATACAGAAATAACTCTTTTTAATTGCCATACCTTGTCTTGTTTCGAATTTTATTAAAATTTCGGAAAATATGAAACTACGCTTTCTAAGCCGGCAGCCCTTTGGAGTTATATCGAAACATTTTGGACAACGAGAAAATTCCATGAACTTATTTATGGCCTGCAATCAATTTTATATTCCAAACCAAACCTAAACAAACTCCAGTCATGGGCTAGCTCCACTTGGCCGTGCCAGTTCCAACGAGTATGTTATGAAATGTTGTGATTTATGCTGCCCGGCATAAAAAACATAAACTTTAATGCATATATCAAATACTTAAAAAAATAAAAACTCATTTTCTGAATCTTGTATTTTTTGTTTAGCAAAAAGTCTTTGGCGTTAATCAAAAAAACGAAATATATATAAAACCATTTCAAATTGACCCACATACCAAGGCGGCACATAACCAAAATGCCGCAGACACACATACAAGTATAGTATATAGTATACCTATATATGTATTTAAGCAGGTGTGCGTGTGTATACACAAGTGTGTCTGGCATGAAAGACAACAAAAAGGCGCTTTGAAATCAAAACTAAAGGCCCAACCGAAACGAGTTGCTTGCATTTTTTGAAAGTCGTTTTTATTTTATTTTGTTTTTTTTTCGTTTTTCGTGTTTTTTGTCAGTTTTTTGATTTTCAGCCAAGTGTTTGAAATTTACAATCCCATAATGCTGGGCTTAGCCTTCAGCCGCGCCGTCGTCTGAGTGAGTTCTATTTAAAAGCTTTTTAAGCCAAAGTTCTAGCAGTCAAAGTCTTGAGAAAACAAGTTCTCTAATTGAGGAAGACATTTTGACTGTTTTGTTTTTAATAGCGCTCCAACTAGTGCCGCATTACGAAATGAGTCACAGATTCTCATGACTTGAATTTTATAGATATGCCAGACATAATGCGGAATTTGGGTCGTCTATATGAAAAGAAATTAAAACTATGATATTTGATGTACTGCAAGCAGGGTAGGATTTAAGCACGGCCGGATTTGGCCAATGTTAGGAGGCACGTACATAGAATGGTCTCATAAATGAAGAGTACGTTATGTTTCGGTAATTTGAAGACATTTATCACGAATTGATCTTTCAACATCCTTTTCAGAGGAACTTTTCTTGCGGAAACGTTTTTTTTCGCAATTCATTCCCAAGAGCACTTCGAGAACCACTTGATGCAGAATATAATAAATGTGAAATTGACATGTGTTGAATCAACTCAAAGATACATTCATTTCACCGATATTTTTCTTTTATGAGTAAAAAATATAAACGTTATTCTAATCGAAAAGAACCGTTTTTGAGTTTTCGTACCCGAATCTTGCTAATTCCAAAAAAAAAACTTCACCAAATTTTTAAAAATTCACAAAAGAATAGTAAACAAAATTTCGAAAATTCTGATAAGAATAGTTGACGAATGTTCGAAAACTCCAAAGTGAATCATTTTCGAACTTCATATAATTCCGAAAGAATCCATTTCGAATTTTCGATAATTCTGAAAAAAATCATTAACGAATTTTCGAGAATTCCGAAAAGAATATTTTACGAATTTTCGAAAATACCAAAGAGAATCGTTAACGAGAAGTGCTATAAGTTACAAAGTACAACTTTCTTACAGAATTCTCATTTCATACATTAGTTCCTAAGAGCACCTCAAGAAGGACTTGACGCATAATATTCACACCTTGCAAAAATACTAAGTGAAAAACTGAAAATTTTGTAAACCTTGAAACGAAAGCAAAATACATTCATTTTTCCGATTATCTTAATTCTTAAGCAGATTAGCTTGAATTAAAAATAAAACGTATTTTGAGCGAATTTTATTTAAAAATAAGTTGATTGCGGCAACATCTCGTTGAAACGTAAAATTTTTTAGGACATTAATGAAAATAACTAGTGTTAATATGATTATACGGAAATTCTACCATAATAGCTTAGACTTGGTCATTTGACTACTTAGGTAACAAAGAGATTTACTTGTAGTAAATATAATAAAAAGGCAAAAATATGGATTGGTTCTGAAAATTCCAAAAATAATATTTTTTGAATTTACGCGATTTCCAGATAAATTTTTCAAAATTCCGAAAATAATTTTTAACGAATTTCCGAAGACCCCCAAATGAATCGCTACCGAAAAGAATCGTTTCCGCACTTTACAAAATTCACCAAAAAAAATCGTTCGAAAAGTCCGAAAAAAATCGCTTTAATTTTTTCGAAAATTCTTAACAGAAACGTTTCCGAATACTCGAAAATCTCGAAAAGAATCTCTAACAATTTTCCAAAAACACCGAGGCTTAGTTTCCGAATTTTCATAAAACCCGAAAAGAATCGTTTACGAATTTTCGAAAATCTCGAGAAGTTCTTTGAAGTTAATATGATTTGCCAAACTAAACTTTGTACAACAAAGTGTTGGAAAGAAATATGAATCGATTATTAAATATTCAAATTAAACAGGCTTTCACAGCTCAGCTTAAAGACCTATTGGCTCTGTCTATTGATTCTTTAGAATTTAAAATTAAATTCTCTATAGTAATTATATAAATAAATGTATTATATTTACACAGCAGTTCCCCCAAGTGGATCGCTCACATTTCAATTTACAGCACCCACATTGCAAGCGGCCCTTGGGCGCCCACAAATTCAATGCAGCCCTGACTACTGACCAATTCCATTCGTCACACTCATATCTTACAACTACTATCAACGACGATATTTAATACTCTAAAAACCCGTAAAACCAAACCCGAAACCGAAAAAAAGTCGTTCAACCTGCCGGCAAAAAAGGTCATTGAAGCGTGTTGACCGAAAAGTAAAAATGAAATGAAAGCCAAACATTATTTTATGACAATTTTTTTTTCCTTTGTTGTTGGCTTTTATTTGAATTATTTATACAGGTTTTTACATTTTACTTCAAATATCTTGAGTAGGTAGTGTAATTTATTATTTCCAATTAGAACTAATTTTTGCGCCTGATTTTTACCTGTGCCGCAAGGTCGATTAGTCACTTGAGTGCAGCAGCGCACAAACAAAAGGTTACTACAAGTGACCCGTGTCCCTGCACTTTTTATACCTTCTTTCCTAAAATTTTTAATATGCAACTAAACAAAGAAGAACAACCAAAAAATATTTGAACGTTTCATAAAGCCATAGAAATGCAGCCGTATCAGGTCTTTAGCCGCATCAGGTTAAACAGCAGGCAGTCCCCAGACCCAGATCCGGGGTAGGCCAGCATTTAGCCAGGGCGGTCAACGAAGCGGCAGCATTGCCGTATACGAAGACGACGTTAACTCCAGCTCAGGCGGAGCGGCACGTTTCGGGTGGATTTCCATAGAACCCAAATAAGCAGAGTCGTCATTGCCTTGGCAATAGAGCTCAAATCGTTTGGCAAATACTTCTTAATGGCGGAGATTCAGGCAATCATTGCTAGTGTGTGCGTAAGTGAAACAAGCGGAGAATATTCTGATGCACACATTGAGGGAATTGAGAGGGGGTTGAGAAGAGAGGGAAAACGGTTAAGATTTCATTAATCTGTGTAGGATATGAAATGAAAAAGAGACCAAAAAAAAAAAATCAATTTTTGTTGGAGTTTTTGGCAATGGAGTCTTAATTAAGAGTTGCCAACAAGGTTAATGAGTGAAAAAGGTAGGCCTATTCCGGCTTAATGGTTCACAGCCGAAAGTCACATTATTAGAGACTGTTTTGTAACTTAACAACAGACATGATGACGTCTTGTTAGCGCACTAATGATAAAATGTTTTTGAATTTGGCGTCAAAGAATTAATTAAACCGATTTATTTTTATAAGATATGGATTCTTTATTATTAAATTAATCAATTGACTACAAAATAATTAAAATAATATCAGTTAGTGTACTCCAAAAAAATAAAAAAACAAAATAGCTTCAAAGACAATTTGTCCTTTAGCAACATTTTAGTCAAAAAATCCGTTAAAAAAGAAAATATCTTCCATAACCAAAAATTAAATTTCCTTAAAAATATTTTTGTAATAAAAATAGTTATGGTCGAAAATAAATGAAGCGGGCCAGTTTTTAGTCGATTTTGATGATTTTTACAAAAAATCCGATTAGTTATCGAGCTATCGATAGCTAAATAGTAACGAACAAAGATATTTGAAAATTATTGTAAGCTTAAGGGCATAGTATACAAGCGGTTTGTAAATAAATAAATAAATTTTTATTATTTTAACGAAAGATAAAACTTAGATATTAAAAAACAAATTTGGATTTATACAAAAAATTTGTTTAAACATTTTTACCACTTTTTAAAAACTTTATGTATTTGTCAATAAATAAGCTTTTATTTTATATTTAACAGTATACAAACTGTTTATAAATATATAAAGAAATTTTTATTTTTTAACAAAAGATAAAACTTAGATATTAAAAAATAAATTTGGATTTATACAACAATTTTTTTTTTACATTTTTAACACTTTTTTAATATAATTTGTATTTGTCAAAAAAATAAGCTTTTATTCTATATTTAATAGTATACAAACTGTTTATAAATATATAAAGAAATTTTTATTTTTTAACAAAAGATAAAACTTAGATATTAAAAAATAAATTTGGATTTATACAACAATTTTTTTTTTACATTTTTAACACTTTTTATACCCTGTACCTATAGGTACAAAGGGTATACTAGATTTGTGCAATGTATGTAACGGACAGAAGGAGGCGTGGCAGACCCCAAGTCCTTTATACCAAAATGCTTATCATAACCTCGGGTAGCGATTGAGCCATGTCCGTCCGTCCGTCCGTCCGTCCGTCCGTCCGTCCGTCCGTCCGTCCGTCCGTCCGTCCGTCTGTCCGTCCGTATGAACGCCTAGATCTCGGAGACTATAAGAGCTAGAGACACGAAACTTTACCAGCTGGTGCGCATATTTCCTAAGCAGATGAAGTTTGTTGAATCATGTCAATATCTTTCCCCGTTCCCCCGCTGTAGATTTTCGCGGTTCTTAGCCACACCGTTTAATATTTTCATTTGAAATTTAACAGAGCGATGCGTTGTGGATACATGCATCTATGTGTAAAAAATGAACAAAATCGGACAAATACAACAGAAGTTATAGTCAAAAATGTGCAAATTTCACCTCCCCTTGCCAATAAACTGCGTCAATATTTGACTCTACGCAATTATGGCTACAAGTGACCTAGAATCACAATTTTTGGTAAGCTCATTCATGTGGCTCTAATGAACAAATCCACATCCAAATTTTATCGATGCGGTCCCCCCACCCCCCGCAATCGATTTACCGTGTTTTCTCCCACACCCCTCAACATATCAACTTGAAACTTACCCAATATAATTAAAATAGCTTCTTTGACGTAACTTTCGATTTTCATCAAAATCGGTAAAAAATTAGGGAACTTATAGGTATAAATATCGTTTTGCACCAAAAAAAAATAAATTCCAATTGGAAAGTTCTTAGATGGAATATGCAGGAAAAATTTTTTTGACACAAAAGGTACAGGGTATTCCACTGTCGGGCACCGCCTCGACTGTACCACATTTTTTAATATATTTTGTATTTGTTAAAAAATACGCTTTTATTCTATATTTAATAGTATACAAACTGTTTATAAATATATGAAGAAATTTTTATTATTTAACAAAAGATAAAACTTAGATATTAAAAAATAAATTTGGATTTATACAACAATTTTTTTTTTACATTTTTAACACTTTTTTAATATATTTTGTATTTGTTAAAAAATAAGCTTTTATTCTATATTTAATAGTATACAAGCTGTTTATAAATAAATAAAATTTTGTTGTTTCACGAAAGATAAAACTTAGATATTAAAAAATAGACTTGGATTTATAATTTTTTTTTTTTAATTTTTTAGAATTTTTTCAGTATTTTTTTAGTAATTTTTTTTTTATATTTTTGTATTTGTCAAAATCGCATCTAAGACAATTTTCTGTGTTTTTTTTAAAAAGATTTTCTCTTAAACCGTAAAAAACAGCCTTTATTTGTTTTTATTAAATTTTTTGCATTTAAAAAAAAATGTTATTTGCCTTAGAGTATAAATTTTTTACGTTTTAGTGATTATTCCTAAAAAAAAAAAAATATTTTTGGATGAGTTTTGAATTAAAAGGAAATTTTGAGTTTTTTTTTTTTTGACAATAAAACGTGATAAATGCAATATATAAAAATATATGAATTTTTGAGTTTTTGCAATAATAAATAAAAAAAAATATTTTTTTCTATTTGCCAAAATTACTACTAAAATAATTTTCCGTGTTTTTCGTGTTTTTTTTAGCAAAGTGCTTTAAATGAACAAAAAAAAAAGGATTATAAGCATTTGCCAAAAAAGGGCTTCAAGTTTAAAAAATTATAATAGGCAGAAAATATATTTCCTAAAAACACTTTCGCTTCAATATTAGTTATTTCTGAATTCAGCGGTAATAGAATTTATATAACTATTTATTTATTTTTGTTGATTTTTTTATATTATAGAAAACAATTAGAAGACTACATTTTGAGTAAAAATAAATACATTTTTTTTTTGCTAAAAACTAAATTTTTAGTAGTTTTAAATTTTAATCAGCTTCTTTAGTTCAAGAAAATAATTTCTTAGAAAAGTATAATAAATATATTTTTTTTGAGATTCACAGCTAGTCCAATTCCAGATATAAACTTCTGGTTTGATGACATCGTGCATCAAGATTCTATGACAGCTAAATAGAGATGAGCCTCTTCTGGCAATAATATTGAAATAAAAAATGTAAAGAGAATATTTATAAATAAAACTTATTGATAAAATATTGCTTAAAAAAAATTTTTAAAAGATAAAAAAAAATTAAAAAATGTTTTTTGCTTGAAAAATTGATAGAATTGACTAATTTACAAAATCCAAATAAATTCTTAGCCGCACGTAAATAATATATCTAAATGTGCGCTTAATTATATTGTGCAGCTTACTAAGAACTAACTTCAAACACATTTAATTTTGCAAGTTTTTCTTAAAAAAAAGATTCCCATAAAAACTATAAAATAGTCTCTATAAAAAAAAGTTCAATTTTCTTATTGATCTACCCCATGAAGTTTTATAAATAACTTGTACAACTTTATATGGCTTTATTATGCGTATGCCTTGATCTTTTATATTTGTGTATCTCTACTTAAGTTTTTATTTTTTGCGCATTTATGAGTTACCTTTGTTGTTGTGGCCCCCGAAAAAGTAGGTTAAGATTGTTAATTTTTCGTTTATTTTACTGTATAAAATTATGACTTAATTTAAAAGTGAAAGCGTTGCTACGCTTTGTGCGTAGATAAAGTCCAAAACGGAATGATGTTAAGTAATGCCAAAAAAAAAAAAAACCGAAATAAAAAGCTATCTCATCTAGCATAATGAAGAGGACAAGTTGTGTTTATATATAGGTATATCGTATAACATAAATTATTATAAATATATTGAGCAAGACTTTAAGCTGAACATCAACTCAACAAAAAACTCCCTAGGCTAAAATAGAAAAAAAGGCAAATTGGGTAAAAAGAAAAAGAAGAAAAAATGATGTCGCAGAATAATGTAAAATGTAAGTCAAACATGGCAAGCAGCGAAGAACCGCTAGCTAAGAAATGACGTCGTATCTCAAAGCAATCAACTACGCATACAGATACGCAGCCACGCACACACAGATACAGATAGCGAGTGACCTGGGCTGGGGACTGTTAATGGTACTGGGCTGGCACAGCGGCCGGGGCTGTGGCTTGAGGTCTAACTCTGCCTCGCTCTCTGCTGCTGCTGCTGCTGGGTGTTGAGTGCGTGCGTGCTACAGAACGTAAACAAAAATACGAATGTAAAGAAGAAGCGGAAAGTGCGAGATAAACAGAAAACAGCTGTACACACCAAGCACACACAAAACAAAAGAGAGGCGAGAGCCACACACACACACACACATACAGTGAAACAAAAACTTGTTTCGTTGTATGCGACAAAAATGAATACAACAACAGTTACGCACTTTACGCACGCTCTTTGTCGTGGTGCCTTTGGCTGAGTGCGTAGAGACGAGGTGCGGAGTGCAGAGCATGCTTTGAAGAAAAACCGGCTCTGGGTTATGTTGCTTGGGTTCCAAAACAGCGGAAATACAAATACGCACACACACTCACATACGCAGTTTATAGTATTTATATATATATGTGCATGTATAGTAGCGGAATCGACCGCCTGCTGGCACGCACACAGCCGCAGACCCAGAAAAAGAAGCCACGCATGAAAATTGCTTTTCATGAAAATGTTTTTTTTTTTCTCTTTTTTTTTTTTTTTGGGAGGCGTTGGCGGCATGAAAATTTCTGAACCAAGATGTCAACGTCAACGTCAGCGTCGCCAACGTCACCAAAAATGTCAAGCTGCTGTCGACGCTGTTGTTTTTGTTGTTGTACACACACACAAACACAAACACCAGCGCGCATACATATGTAATGAGCGTGTGTATATGTATTTGTGCACACGTAAACTTTAACCCCAGCAGTTTTGGCCAACTCCACTGTGCCAGGCAATGTCCTGCCGCCACCCAAAAAACTCATACACTCGCACTGGCTTTGCTCCCCTGACTTGAGTCTGTGGCTGCCATTATTATGCTCTATGGAATAAAAGGAGTATCATAAATTAAGCAAGTAGTTTGATACACTGTAATAGGTCTCTGTTTACTGAAAGCTACAGTTTTGCCAGGAACAATTTCAATACAAAGTTAATTTTATTTAACAAAATGTTGTATATAATATATAATCGCAATGTCGTAACAAAATTTATGATTTTTTTTCAACTGAAGCCGCATCACTAAATTATTGTAAAAGCTTCCGTTTGTGTTTAAAAAAACGTTTCAAACTTAATTAATTCTGCAAATTATATACAAAATAAAAATTTTTATTTTTAAAATTGCTTCTCCAAATTAAATAATAAACATAGAAAAACTGCACTTAAATATCATTAATAATTTATGTGTAGATTATATATAAACAAAAAAGCGCCGTGGAAATTTTTTTAATAGCTGTATTTGAGTAATTATATAATAAAAAAAAAAGAAAAACTACACTTAAATATCATTAATATTTTATTTGTTTATATCTTAAAGTTAAGATAAAGCTTAAGTCCGTTTATTAAGATCATGACTTTGGTTTGAGCTAATATTTTTTTTATTATATATATATTTTTTTAAATGGGCTTGCGAGCTAAAGCCGGGTTCATATTTTGCTTGAAATAAAGTTTGTTTTTTAGAAAATCAAAAATAAAAGTAGAAAAGCTACTAACAAAAATTTTTTTTACAAAATTTACAATTTCACAATAATTTTTTTTGGGAATTTATTTTTTCTTAATTTTGATTTTATTTTTACAACTTAAAAATTGTAAAAAACTTAGATTTCTTCAATATTTTAATTATTATTTATATTTTTATTTAAAAATATTTTTAAGCTAAAAATCTATTTTCATATTATTTTCTTTTTTGTGAGTCATCCTTTTTTAAATCTATCATTATTGTTTTTAATTAATTTTTAAAAAGTCTTTAATTACAAAACGTAAAAAAGAAAAACAAAACATAAATGTCTTAAATATTTTTATTTAATTAATTTTCAAAAAGTCTTCAATTACAAAACATAAAAAAGAAAAGCAAAACTTAAAAGTCTTAAACATTTTTTATAACTTAAGCTTATTCTTAATTCATATTAAGGGTTTTAATGCTTTCAAAAAATGGTTATTTTTTTGTGTTTCGTCAATAGTTTAATTTTTTTTTATTTTTAAATGTTTGTAAATTCACCGGACATTTTGGCAATTATTTTTTTTAACCTTTTTGAAAAAATGTTTTTTTTTTAATTATTTATGCTCTTATTTTAATAAAAATTAAACTCAAAATAATAAATTTTATTATCAAAGCTAGGTTAAGTATTATGGTTTTCTTAAACTTATATATTTTTATTTATATTTAAAATTTTTTTTTTTTTTTAATAATAGGTTTATTTTTTTTTGGGAATTCTTTGCAAAAAGTTCATTGGTATTATAAGAAATAAAAAAACTTGAATTTTAAACTTTTGAACTAGTATTTTAAAGAAAATCAGAAAAAAACGGCTTATTATGTAGGGTGCCTAAATTTTAAAAAAATTTGTTATTTGTAAAAGTAATATTCTTCGAAAACATAAGTTTTCAAAAAAATTTCTTCCAATTGCCTTTTTTCAGGCAGTTCTCCAAGTTACTATCTACATGCTGACCAGTATTGAAAAATAAGCGCTTCAGTTAAATATAAATTTTGTGAAGAGGAACTACTAAAAATTTATGCTTTTAAGAATTAAAAAAAAGTTAAAAGCATTTAACTAGGCTTACAACTGAATCATTTTGTACTGATAGATAAATGTAGTCAACCCCATATTGATTTAGCTCAGATTTGAACAGCTAGAAGATTTTCAATTCCATTATTTACCCAATGTTTTAATCTACGTTTTCCAAATATTTATATTTTATAGAGTTTAGCTTACCATATATAATAGCTTTTTTTTATATATGACTTGCATTAATTTTCGCTTTATTTAACTCCTAGAACATTTTTTGTTCCACGATTTAAAAGGACTTTTTTCTTTCAACTGTCGATTTCAACGGAATTCTAATAATTCAAGATTCTTCTTGAAATTTTATCTTCTAGGCTTACTATATCGTTTATTCGGTTGGCTACCATTATGATGCAGCTCTTCTTTTTTGCACGTTGTTCTTATTGTCATCTGCTCCACTTTCTTCCGTATTCTAACTTTAGCGCAGCAGATTTAGCTTTTCTTTCTATTGTAATCCTTTAAATCAGGGTTCTCGTTCGAAACTTCTTTTCCAAATCTGCTCAAACCATTCATTGAGTTTTTCAGCTGTCTTCTTTTTGTTTCTTCTATGAATTACACTTTATCCTTGGAACTCTCCATTGATGTATTTTTTTTTTGCAGTATTTTTTGTTTAATAATAATACCGAAATTTCAACTTTTTGCAATTGATAGAAAAAAGACTAATAGCTGTGGGATTTTTTTCTAGGCACATTTGCCTTAAACCGCCCTTAAGACTTTTTTTCTTCTCTCTTGTCTTAAGGGCATGCAAACTTCGTTGGCGCTCAATTTTAGGTTTTCGCTTGTTTTGATTTCTGTTTTCACATGCTCTTCCTTTAGGCTTTCGTAATGCGTGCCCATTGTCAGTATGAGCAACTTCCATTTTGGGATCATGACTGTGGAACGTCGACGTCGTCGTATACTGGCTGCAACCGAGGGGACTACAACGCATAAATAGCAAAAACCAAAACCGAAACAAGTCTAGGGCACGAAAATAACTGTTTCCGGAATTTGGGTCACATGAAATTTAATCAAATTAAAATGTTCGACGCTCGGCACTCGACGTTGTTGGCTGTCCCCAATATGCTTATGCCCAACCGCCCTCGTTGCATGCCCCCTCTCCGCTACTGTGGCCCTGACTCTTTCTTTCTCTATATTTTGTGTGTTTTTGCGCCACTGTTGCGAGTTTTGTTTTCGTTGCCACAGTCGCTGCCTTTGTTGCTATACCCCCCGCCGCCCCCATGCGACGCATAGAGTGCACGCAAGCCAAAAAACTTCTCTTGTGCTTTATGAACATTGTATGCTTTTTCAATCCACTCCCCTGACCAAACATAAAAGGGCGCCAACCAAAAATGGGTTGGGGTTGGGGGCTCAAATTTTGTTGCATTTTGAATGCATTTGTTTAAGTTTGTCTGCGCTTCTGTTTGTATTTGCATTTCAACGCTTGGCTAAATGCATTGCAACAGTTGCAAGACACAAGTGTAGCTGCTTGCTACAAAATGTTTTCAAATTGTTACATTGTGCCAAGCTACTATTAAATTTATACAAATTTGTAAGACTTTCAGAAGTTGATGTGCAATTGACAGTGGCAAGCGCCGCGGGATTCACAAAAAAAAACAAAAACAAAAATCCAGCTCAAGTGCCACAATGTTTGAGATGTATATACATATAAGTAGTATATACATATATGCGTATGTGTCGCTTACGAAGCAAATCCCTAGACAGCTAAGCGCTTGTAAATCTTGCATACAAAACTTATCGACTAGGCTTAACGCCGAACGAGTTCTCACGCGCGCGCTTACTTGTATGCAAGTGGCATATAGAGTATGTATCTTCTCTGGCACCATTTCCTAGCATTATTACTCAATGTCTTGTACAGAAAAGTTACAACAAAAAAACCCATTTAAAAAGTTTGCTTTTTGCGCACCAAACTTTCAACGTTTTACAATATAAACCTAATCTTAGACTCAATGTTTAATCGAAAGCTTTACACTTTCTATAGAGACAACTGGGCCGCAACTTGGCCACTTTCTACGCATTTTAAGTGCAGCCGGCCGGTCAGTCGGACCGCCAAAAACCAAAAAAAAACACAGCAGAAGCGGCAATAAAATAAAAATAAAATTTAGCTCTAAGATGCTTTTCAATCGTTTAACATTTACAAGACGTGCAAAAGGGACAGCTGTAAATATGCACTGCGAGAAAAAGTCAAGAAGCTTGTTAGGCAATTTTTTTGTATTTTTTTAATTATCGTTACCAAATTTATGTCAGTTGTATTTTGTTTAAAACTAAACATTTGTGTAAAGTTTGATCAAAATCGGTGTACTATTTCGTATAGCTACCATACAAAAGTTGAACCAGTTTGACACTGCTTTGTGCCACCTTGTATCATTGCATCATGGTCTCACATTCTCACTCTATCTAAGTAGGGCAGGTTAAATTTTACAAACTCTCCAGATGTTGGTATTTATAATGTTTATTTGCGCTTGTTGAATAATAGTTGGGAGACAGTAATCGATATCGATAGCAAGGTTGCCAATTAGTTCAGGTCTTGTGGGTTGCCAGATGAATCACCAACACTAGAGCACATTCAAAAATGCCGAAAAGTGTTCCGAATCTTTTTGAAAGTGTTTATGATAAAAAGTGTCAACAATTTTTTTTTGGTTCAATTTCTATACTTATTTTAAAAAATATTAAGAAGAAAAGATAAAGAACTTATCATAATCCCGATAGTAATAAGTTTATTTATTTATTTATTTATATAATTATAAAGTAGAAGTTAATTGTAAGTTATAAAAAGGTTTGTAGCCAGAGCTACGTTGGCCTTCAGGCTGGGTAATAAGTTAATAATTATATTAGTTAGTAAATAAATATTATGGGTTTTTATAAACCTATTCCCTGCGTACTATTTCAGAAACTTAGCTTCACTCACTTTGAAGAAAACTATCTAAGCAGAAAATATTTATTGTTAAAATCAATCCAGATCTCATAATTATAGCGTATCTACTTCTAAGAATAAATGCAATAAAAAAAATTTTACTTAAAGGCCTGTACGCAGCATGAAAAATTTGGGATATTCCTTTTGGTATTTTTTTTTTTTATATGAAGTTTTGTAATTCCGTGCGAAATTTTTCATGCTGCGTACAGGCCTTAAAGTGTAAATTTATTATTTTAAAAATATTTGCTTTACAGTAATTTTATCTGATGTTTGATTCTCCATTGTTTAGGCGATCGAAATCTAGTATTCGGCTATAAAATGATTTGTTGATATTTTGTGTAAATAAATTCGATATCGATTTATCGATACACTTTTCAACTCACTTTTAAATTTTAATATTTAGTTTAAAATGTCCTATAATTTATATAACTTTTTTTACTCGATTAATATTTTTTTTGTACTATTATTTTAGATTATTTTTATAATTGTATTAGTTTTTTTAAATTAAACGAGTTTCATAATTCATTATCATTAATTTTTATTATTACTAATTTTTGAAAATACTAAATGAAAAAATAAAACTTAAATTTTTAATTTATTATATTACATATTTTAGAAATATTTTATTTATTATAATTTTATTTTATGTTTGTTTTTTCATTGTTTATGGAATCAGAATTGAGTAGTAGGGTCGTAAATTCATATGTAGATATTTTTTTTCTGAGTATTTGATCAATATAAACTGTAGGTCCCTGTTCTCTTCGAACAGTTATTAATAGAGATCCCCTTGCTTCGCCCAAAATAGTCAGTCAGGGGTCTCTCATATTCATATTTGATCAATATTATTAATTTATCTGTTTATCGTTAATATTTTTAACTCGCTTCTATCTCGTTAATTTGGATTTAAGTTCCAATGTACTTAATTTGAATATTGGTTTTTTCAACACGCTTGAAATTAAGCATTTGAATTAATAGACCTCCTTTTTGATCGATTAAAATTATGTTATATTTTTATTTAAGATTATTTTTATACTTTATTGTGTATTTGTTTTTGCTAGTAGATAAAATTAATTTAAGTATATTTCTAATTTATTATTTTTTTGATTTGATTAAATTATTTTTATACGTTTTTTATTAGTTTAAATTAATTTTATGACAAAAATAATTTATTGGTCGCTTTTTAATGAGTTTAAACTAAATTTATTATTATCCATTAGATATAAATTAGACTAACTAATTGCTTTTGCCAAACGTGCTTTTATTGAGCACTTCGAAAAAGAACTTTTCTCACCGTGTACTAAAAACAAAATGGCAGCCATTCAAGCCGAAAAACTACAACGCAATATGTACAGCATAGCCATTTTGTTTTTTGTTTTTTGCCGTTATGTTATGCGCGCGTTTTGGACGATTTTGCTTTGTTTATTATTTTGGTTGCGGTTTTTTGCTTTTCTTTTTAATTTTCCGTGTTTTGCTGTGTGGTAAGCGAGCGCAAAAGAGAGAGAGAGAGAGACGGACGCTCACGCATTTTTACGCAGATCTCACGCATTTTTCTATTTCTGTATGTTTTTGTATATTTTTTTTATTTACATTTCGAAAGCTACACCAGCAAAGACAACAAGAAAAAGCAACAACGATGAAAAGCTTTTAAAAAAATGTTGCGCTCCACGCATTTTCGATGCCAATCATGCGTAAATTACGCGATTAAATTAACTTGAATGGTTTTAGGTTGTATGCAAAATAAACCAAAATAGACAAAAAATGGCCTTTATTTTTTTTCGTTCCTTTTCTACTCATTTACTCTGCTTTGCTTTTGCTTTAGCTTTGGCTGTTGTTGTTGTTGTTGTTGTTGTCAAACAAATGTGCCGTGTTAAGCTCTAAAAGTTTTCACCTCACATAACAGCACAGTTATTTGTTGCTGCCTCTGCATTGACTGCTGCTGCTGCTTCTTCTTCTTCTTCAACTGTTTTTTCTTCTTTCTGCCACTTTTGCAATATTTCTTTTGCATGGCCAACAGACGATAAAATTCCAATGCCAATAGCAAGTACATACAACTATAATGCCAAGTGCGTGCCGAGTGCGAAAGAGTAGAGACTGAGAGAGAGAGAGAGAGAGAGAGCGGAAGAGGAAGCAGCAGAGAACGAGTGTGAGAGAGCAAGCGCGCGCTTAACTATGGCTGCTGTTAGTAGTTCCGTTTCATTGGCAACTGCTACGCAATTTTGTGTTACACTTCCGACAGCCTGCACTGCGTATACGTAATATTACTTTGCTTACGTAGCAATTTTTGCAGCAAAGCAAGTCTGGCCTTTGATGTTGTCCCCTCTGACACTGTTTTCTATGCTCTGCTTTCTATGCAA
This sequence comes from Chymomyza fuscimana, assembly GCA_949987675.1. NCBI lineage: Eukaryota > Metazoa > Arthropoda > Insecta > Diptera > Drosophilidae > Chymomyza > Chymomyza fuscimana. The sequence goes on along the minus strand of OX465088.1, from coordinate 130,069,741 downwards.
TTTTCATTGCAACCCATGTTTAGCACACCCCCAAGCTACCCCACCCACCCTTAGCCTTCATTACGCAGTAGTGAGTTTTATTAGTTACTTCCACTATGACTATGAGCACTAACATCATAGCTGGGGGTTGCCGCTGGCCCATTATCACATGCTGTCGTTTCTATTCTATTTTGTGCTCTCTCTCTTTGTACTTTTATTTTTTTTTTTTTTTGTTTTCGTTGGGTGGCTGCGTGGGCGTTACCTATGACTCTTTCGATACGTAGCCGGCTGCGTGGTGTAAACAAAGCCTACGACGTCATAACGTAAATATAGCACAAATACTCACAAATACACACACACAGCAGCTCTAGTTGTTTTGGTAATTTTTCTTGGTTTTTTGACTTGGTATTTATGGTATTTATGCGCGAATGACGTCGTCCCACAGTGGGCGAAACGCACAATGTGGCAGCGATAATGTAGCTTAATTTAAATTGCTCTTTGCGATTAAGACCGCATGTCTCTATTTTTAGCTGCGCTATTTTTAACTGCTTTTAAACTTGGCACAAAACGGTGCAGAGGGATGACAAATGGTCAACAAATGTACGTTTATTAAACATACTTTGGCCGAAACCAATGCAAAAAATCGTTAAAGACTCAAGACTCCATTACTAATATGGCTCGCAAATCAACTGAAAAAGAACTTTGGTTATTTTTATGTTTCTTTACAAAGCTTTGTAACCGTCTTTAGTATACGGGTCACTTGTTCAAAACACTTCTAATGCTTAGTAGTTAAAATCTTTTGATTTTTATTGTTTTGTTGACTTTTGTGAAAAAGCGTATCTCTTCCAGGAATTCATTGCGGTAGATGCCAAAAGTGGTAGACGTGGACTTGCCGTTCCTTTTGGAGAATTGGTTTAAGTATTTGGGATCAAAAAGACTCCAGCACGTCTGATTTCTGAGATAACTTAAAAAATAATTGGTTTTGTGGAGTTCTGATGTGCTGCGGTTCTTTTACCTTCGTATTCGGCATCTGAAATTGAAACTTGATTTTTTTTGTAGCTGTCTTACAATCCCCTAAAGATTCTTTTTCGAGTCCTGTTTTATTTTTTTTTTTATATGTTTCTGGGGTCGCTGAATCTTCAAATTAATCAATAAAAATAGCTCGTTTTATGGGGTTTTTAAGATTTCCTTCCACTGTGCCTTGCTACAAATGGCATGTCTAAAAATTATTTAGCAATTAATTTAAGCCCTGTTAATATTCTTGTACTTTAACTAATCCCCAATTTTTCTCTCTCTCTCTCTTTTCTCTTTTTAGGTACGTAAATTCCAATACTTTTTGCCAACTTTGTCTGTGAGTACACATTTAACGCCAAGAATATGCAACAAAACAAAAAACTGTAGTAAAAAATTACAACAAAAAATATGCTGTTAGAATCTTTTTCTTTTATTTTTTGTATCGTAAATTTTTATGGCAATAACATCGAGCATAATAAAATTTAATTGAAACAGGAAACTCTCGCATAAATTGAAACAGAGTTGAGACATGAATGAAATGCCAGAGCATATTTAGCAGCAGATTTTCAATAGAAATTTTTACGACAATTTTATCATAGTAGTTGTCAATAGGGAACAATATAAGAAGCAGAAAGAAAATCCTTTTGAGTATGTGCTAAGGGTAGCCTTAAGGGTGAGTGAAGTTTATATGCACATAGGAAATGCAATTTGATATGGCCAATATATTGATGAAAGTGTCTGTGTATGTGTCACAAAAACACATACACTCACACACTTACTCATACTGCGAATATGTGTTATAGGAAAGAAAAGTAGCGCTGATACTATGCCTGAAATGGATAGCTCTAAGAGATGTGGAGCAACACATGGACATATAAAAATAGAGCGACAGTGGGCGTTCACAGCCAAAAGGTGAATCATCAGTATAAAGAAGGGGCCTGTCATAAATACTTATGTGACAGATAATGGGCATGGGTTTGGACAATTTTTGGCAAACCAAGAAAAGAAACTTTATCGCTTAACGAACAAAAAATAAATAGAAGTTAATGTGTCAATTTCTGTGTAGGAAATTCCAAAGATATCATTAAATGTGGTACTTAAGATACGTTTGTTGGAGCATTGGAACATTCACACAATAGCTGCATTGCTTGAAGCATTTGAAGCTATGATAGCTGATATAGAAAACTTTGCTCAAAGAGCTTCTACTTACTTTATATGATCTTATAAATCTGTTTTGTACTGTACTGCCATGCACAAAAGTTAGAATTGCTTGAAAATCTGAGAACTTTCTTTGAATTTATTGAAAATGAAATTTTAGTTTTGTAATCTAGAGTACTGTACGAAAGTTAGAAGAATGGTTTGAACATCTTAGAACTTCCTGTGAATTAATTTAAAAGGGAATTTCCACCAAAAACTGAAACTGAGCTTCATTTGAGATACAAGCTCCAGAACAGCACTCTATCGTGTTAAGGCCTGACGTAAAACGTCCTTTCACTCCTTTTTCACTCGATGTACCAAAGGTAGCTAGAGAGCTCATTACCTTATTCTACTAACGGAGACACAATCTACCCCTTCGCTGGCTATCCACAAAAACCGAACTAGCTGAAGCTTCTTCATCCATACAAGCAACATGACCGAGCAAGAGAGTCGATGGATGTTTATCCGCTTGACAATTCCTCATTCCATTGAATGTGGGAGTTGTCACCAACGCCAAAGGCCATACGGAGTACTACTATTTTGGCCATTACAACCGGTTATCGGTCTTGGCCGCGGAAATTATCCTACGCCAGCGGTTTCTTTCCTGTGCTTGCTGGTGCCAATCGGGAATCCCATGGCTACGAAATCCTCCGTTGCCTAATCTTCCTATCGCAGAGGCGGGCGTCTCTGACGTCGTCGACCTTCCAGTGATTTCCGTTCGAATACCTTTTTGGCTGGAGCATTATCATCCATTCGTGCAACATGGCCAAAACAGCGTAGACGTTGTAGTTGTATGCGCCGAACCAGATCAGTTACGGAGTACGTCCCATTCAAACATTGCCAGTATATTTGCATTCGACAGGGTCATCATCCATGCTGCAGCGCCATAAAGCAAAACGGGTAGGATTAGCTTCTTGTATGGGGTGAGAGAGGTCTCTACTTCTCAATTGGCTACTAAGACCAAAATTGGCAAGAGTCAATCTACACTTTATCTCCTTGTGCGCTTGTACAGTCTTAGTTTCTACCGGCGAGAGAGGTCTCTACTTCTCAATAGTCTGCGGAGACCAAAATTGCATCGATTGGTAAGAGCAATTTTCCGCTTGATCTCCATGCTGACATAATTGTTTGTTGTGACTGTGGTGCCAAGGTAGACTAAATCCTTAACAACAAGCATAGTTTTTAACCGCAATCTGATAGTCTGATCGCATCATATCTCTACTTGAAAGAAACTTATACTACGTCTTACTCTCATTTACCACCAGGCCCTTCCTGGCAGATTCTTTTTCATATGACCGATGAAGTCCATATTATCCGCATACGGAAGCAACGGGCCTTTCGCAAGACACTCTTCATCACAAAGTTAAAGCGATTGCAGGAGAGATCATCGCCTTGTCTGAAACTTTGAAAGGTATCAAATAGCTCGGGGAGGCGGAACTGCTTGTGCTACTAAATACCACTCTGCACAATCGCACCGCAAGATAATCCCCGTCACAAAGTTAAAGAGGTTGCAGTGGAGAGAATCGCCTTGGCTGATGCCAAGGTAGTTGGCTCACCCTTCTTGAGTATAGGACAGACCAAACTAAGATTCCAATCTTCTCTGGACATGTTCTGCAAAACTTATTGCCGTCATTCTTAAACAACTCTGCTGGCAATATATCGGCATCGGGAGCTTTGTTGTTCGTGAACCACTTGAAGGCGATCCGGAAAGGCGACTCTCTTTCCTACTCATCACCTGACAGTGTTCTGGCACTGATCGCGTTGCATCCATTTGCAAAGTCTGTCGATAGGAAGCGTTCTTTAGTAAAGTGGCTTCGCGACACTCCTTCAACTCTGCTCAGAACTGGTAACTGCATCTGAAGGGTCACCCTTTTTAGAATTTGTATTAAGTCTGAAGGGAACAGAAATTGTTGGTACTCGTTATTTCTTTATACAATATTTTCCGATAAATTGTCGCTAAGAAAGGGGGGCTATACTAGTCGGTATAGGGTGCTTTATTTTTATGAATACTAACATCGGTTGGTTGGATTTCCTAGCTAGCTTGTGGAAAGTATCGTACAGCAAAGGACAATAGGCCCAATTCGTATAGGTACCCTATAAGATCCTGCTGCGTCCTTATTAAAGGAACTGATAGCTTTCAAATGTAATATAACAAATGAATTTAAATAAAAGCATAAGAAGAGCTTGCTCCTAATTATAAATACTTAAACTTATGTTCTATGTAAAGGCAAAACCATTTATGAGCTCAAATAGGAATTTCGTCATTTCGACAAAATACTTTAGATGACAATGTCTTCCAGCTCAGCTTGTATCATCTCACAATTTCTCCGCTATTCAATTTCACCAAGTGTTTTATATTTCACAAGCTAAAGAAATTATATGCTTGGACGGGCAACATTTCTCTTAGGTGCTCGCTCATCATGGTCAGATTTTTGTTGACCCTCTTCAATAGTTGAACCAAACCCATGACGTTGACACATTCTATAGAACCCAGTTGTAGTAGTGTGTATTACTCATGTGCCTTCAGAATTCTGACTGTTGATCCCAACGCCCATTTGTTGGTTTGGCACGTTTTGTTGCGTCGTTTTTCGAATAAAATTATGCATAATATACACCGTAGATGTATACCCAAGAACTCAATACAAATGCATCTACGCGCCGGTATCTGTGTGGGATTGTAAATATGTATGTATAGTATCTGTGTGTGTATGTACGATTTTGCGTTTTGTTTATACGCCCATTTCGGTTATTCAACTTTCGGGAACGACCGAGCCATTGATCCCGTTTGACTCTTCCAAACTGTTTGTCTTGTATATATGAAAAAAAAAACAAAAAAAAAAAAATAACATATAATGTTTGTTTCAGTTTTGTTTCTGCTTCTGTTTATATTATTTCGGCAGGGGAACAAACGCATTTACATATGACCGACTGTGAGTGAAACACATATCAATTGTACATACAAATTTTTAAATTTGTATTTTGAATAAGTTTGTATGCGTTTTTAATCGCATCAATTGGATCGTGTGCCAGGCGATTAAAAACGCCAAGAATTTCAATTGCAGTTGTCCGACACTTGTCAGAGGGGGGGTTCTTATTAATGTCGATAATTGTTGTATAATAAAGTGAAATATTATGAAATGCTATGCATGCCAGAGAGTTTGCTGTACGTTAATTGAAAGCTTAGTAAAAGGAAACAAAGGATCAACAGATTACTTTGTGATCTCTTGACAAAAGCTTTGCTACATAATTTTACAGTCTTCTAGTTAAGTTCAGCCAGTATTTTTGTTAGTGTGACCAGACTTAAAAATCTCATTTGAATAACAAATTTTCGCGACATTGACTCACGCATAAAGTTGAAAATATAAATTTTTTTGTTTAAATTTCAAAGTCCTTTGCAAGCAAAGTGTGACCAAAGTTTAATATTAACGAAAGAGGTTATTAAAATTAAAATCTAAAATATACAGTTTATGATAAAATTAAAATTGACAAAAAGCATTCCTGTAAAATTTTTCAATTAGTGTGACCAGAGTAAAATGTGTTATATGTTTCAATAGATTTGCTGGGTGATTTTTTTGCTGTTTCCTTCTCGGCCATTTAAGTCACTGGAAATGTGTGAAAACCTAAAAAAAAAGATGCTGTCAGACCGTAAAAATCTTTTGGCCTAGAAAAATTTGGGATAACCTAAAATTGTGTGTCTATATTAAATATACATATTTCTCGAAAATTCATATTTCGGTTTGGATTAGTCGTTTTAATTATACGGTTCAAGCTGTCAGAATAGTGTAATAAATCTATAGACTCATCTGTTGACAAAAATGCATCAAAATTAATTTTTTGAACGAAGCAGTCAGGAAGTATCCAACCACACATGCAATAACTTTTTAGTGTGACCAGATCATTAAAATAAAAACAGTTTTTAACGGCTTAACAGGCTTACGGTTAACATTTCATGCGACGTATTATTTTACTTATATAATCTACTATTTAAAATTAAGCCCGTTTAATGTTAGTATGATATTGTTTTGCAGTTTTTATGAGGCGAAACCAAAATAGTTAAGCTGGCTAAGAATTTTATTAACCACATGGTTGTGGCTTCTTGCCACGGCATAAACAGTATTAACATTTTCTTTAACCATAAACTTTTTCTAAACTTACTTCCCAAATGATTGCATCTTGTGTCAGTTTAATGATGGCATTGCTCTTTAAATTGCTCAAGCGGAAACTAGCTATCCTAAAAAAGATAAGAACTCCTTTAACCACAGGTATGCCTATAATTTCAAAAAAAAGCTGTTCTGGTTTGCGTTTAATGCCGTCTTGGTTGCAATCAAAGTGGGGGTTTCCTTTCCACACAGAGCGCGAGAGCGAGTGAGCGAGATTTTGAGCAGGGTTCAGCGGCTCTCGCACTGTTTATATATTTTTAACAGCAGCTGCTGCAACAGGTGATCCTGTCTGTGCCGGCTTTTGTTTGCGCACTCTCTCGCCCTCGTTGAAGGTCAACAAACTGGCTGGTCTGGCTGGCTGGAGTCGTGGTTAGGTTGAGGGTAGTGCCGCCAGAGGCAAATGAACTTTGCCTGTCGCGCTCTCTTGCGCTCTCTTAGTCTGCGTCTATGCTTGAGCATGTTGGTGTGTTTTTCTTAGGTGGCGTCGCCTCCAACGAAGCCTAAAACCGTAATTTGAATCCAATTTTCGTGTTTTTTTTCTTTTTTTTTGGGGATTCTCTTTGACAGACAAACCCAAACACTCGCACACAGGCATACAGGCATACGCACAATTACACACACGTACCCAAGAAGAGACAGAGCACAAAAACGAGACGATAAAAACAGAAACCATATAACAAAAAAAAAAAGTTCAGCCAAAAAAAGGAGAAAAAAACGAAAAAAGAAATATCCATAAAATAAGTGAAATAAAACTCAGACTCAAATGCGTGTCAGATTTAATTTATTTATAAAGCGTACGTTAGAGCGAGAGAGTTAGTCATAAAACGGGAGCCAGCATACAACAACAAAAAAAAGGGTTTCGTCATTGGCTCCAGAACATGCCGGTGGCATTGTCGGTCAAGCAACCCAACCCAAAACCAAGACCCAACCTAAAACAAACCCAGAGCAAATGACATGAGACAATGGCCGGCTGACGTAGATGACGGCAACGACGACGACGAAGATGTCGACAGCAGCCGCTTATTAACCTTAAGAATATGGCCAAAACGAATTTTGCCCTTTGCTTGACGCTGTTAATGGCAAGTTTATTGACCATTAAATCTTCAACGATGACGACGTAGATGATGAAATGTGTTACGAACCCGACTTGGCTACTAATTACAATTAACGCTGGTTAGGAAAAAAGTACGCCCAAGTATTTCGGATTTATTATAAGTATGCGCTGTTCGTTATCACCTTAGCTGAGTTATGGCCCTAAGGTGCTGCAACATAAAAAATCTTAGGGGCAAGGCCTTAGCGCGTGAGGGATTGCAACTTATATGTCTAGAATGGATTGAATTTAACAAATTTTGCATTTTTAAGCGTTGCAGAAAACTATTCGGCTGCATCTGCGTGGAGCTTATTTAACGACTAGAAAGACATGGAAATTACATTTTAGCAGAGTGACTTAAAAGTGTAAGCAAGGTAGTGAAAAATTATTTTAAAAATAACATTTTTGCCTATAACTAATATGTGTAGGGTGGCCCATCTACATGTGACTTGTTTGTTTTAGAAATAAAAAATTAAAGAAAATTTGCACAGACATTTAATTTGGTTCTAGTAGATGATGCCCGATTTTGTTCAAGTGTTCTTCTTTTCCTCTAAAAAATTTAAAAAGCTCTCTTTTCGACGCTTTCCACTACTTTCTAGCACCGTTCGACATTTGTCTTTTCTCTTCTTCTCAATTTAGACTTCAAATATCATCCCAAAAAAAGTACAGTGGAGTTAAGCTTAAAAGACTTTCTATGTTCCCAGCATGAGATTAAAGTATTTTAGGTGCTAGTATCTTCTTGCATACGTCATTATATAATGACATGATAAAGTTTTTAACCCTTATGCGAATAATTAAAAAATCGTTTGTTGAAAGTAAAAGTAAATCAGTTTTTTTTCATAAAAACAAGAAAAAGTATCAATTCTATTAAATATTATACAATTTTTTGATAAATTTCGACGTTTTTCGACAAAAAAAAAAAAAAAAATTTCATACCTTTTTTTTAAAAATAAATAAAAAAATTTTCGTTTACTTTTTTTAACATTGTTCCACCAAATCGATTAAATTCATATTCACACGTGTTTGAAAAAAAAAAATGGTGACTGACATAAATAAAAAAAAAAAAAAATTTCGTATATTTTTTTGAGAAAATGTGTTGGTTAAAAAAAATGAAATATTTTTTTAATGTGTTGGTTAAAAAAAATAAAATATTTTTTTTTGTAAAAAAATGTGTTGCCAACTTAAATTTAAAAAAATGTGGTACAGTCGAGGCGGTGCCCGACAGTGGAACACCCTGTACCTTTTGTGTCAAAAAAATTTTTCCTGCATATTCCATCTAAGAACTTTCCAATTGGAATTTATTTTTTTTTGGTGAAAATCGATATTTATACCTATAAGTTTTACCCATTTTGATGAAACTCGAATGTTACAACAAAGAACTTATTTAAAGTATACGGGGTAAGTTTCAAGTTGGTATGTTGAGGGGTGTGGGAGAAAACACGGTAAATGGATTGCGGGGGGTGGGGGGACCGCATCGATAAAATTTGGATGTGGATTTGTTCATTAGAGCCACATGAATGAGCTTACCAAAAATTGTGATTCTAGGTCACTTGTAGCCATAATTGCGTAGAGTCAAATTTTGACGCAGTTTATTGGCAAGGGGAGGTGAAATTTGCACATTTTTGACTATAACTTCTGTTGTATTTGTCCGATTTTGTTTATTTTTTACACATAGATGCATGTAACTACAACGCATCCCTCTGTTAAATTTCAAATGAAAATATTAAACGGTGTGGCTAAAAACCGAAAATCTACAGCGGGGGAACGGGGAAAGATATTGACATGATTCAACAAACTTCATCTGCTTAGGAAATATGCGCACCAGCTGGGAAAGTTTCGTGTCTCTAGCTCTTATAGTCTCTGAGATCTAGGCGTTCATACGGACGGACAGACGGACGGACGGACGGACGGACGGACGGACGGACGGACATGGCTCAATCGCTACCCGAGGTTATGATAAGCATTTTGGTATAAAGGACTTGGGGTCTGCCACGCCTCCTTCTGTCCGTTACATACATTGCACAAATCTAGTATACCCTTTGTACCTATAGGTACAGGGTATAAAAATAGGTAAAAAAATGTGGTACAGTCGAGGCGGTGCCCGACAGTGGAATACCCTGTACCTTTTGTGTCCAAAAAATTTTTCCTGCATATTCCATTTAAGAACTTTCCAATTGGAATTTCTTTTTTTTTGGTGAAAATCGATATTTATACCTATAAGTTCCCTAAATTTGTACCCATTTTGATGAAACTCGAATGTTACAACAAAGAATTTATTAAAAGTATACGAGGTAAGTTTCAAGTTGGTATGTTGAGGGGTGTGGGAGAAAACACGGTAAATGGATTGCGGGGGGTGGGGGAACCGCATCGATAAAATTTGGATGTGGATTTGTTCATTAGAGCCACATGAATGAGCTTACCAAAAATTGTGATTCTAGGTCAGTTGTAGCCATAATTGCGTAGAGTCAAATATTGACGCAGTTTATTGGCAAGGGGTGGTGAAATTTGCACATTTTTGACTATAACTTCTGTTGTATTTGTCCGATTTTGTTCATTTTTTACACATAGATGCATGTAGCTACAACGCATCGCTCTGTTAAATTTCAGGTGAAAATACTTAACGGTGTGGCTAAAAACCGCGAAACTCTACTGCGGGGGAACGGGGGAAGATATTGACATGATTCAACAAACTTCATCTGCTTAGGAAATATGCGCACCAGCTGGTAAAGTTTCGTGTCTCTAGCTCTTATAGTCTCTGAGATCTAGGCGTTCATACGGACGGACAGACGGACGGACGGACGGACGGACGGACGGACGGACGGACGGACGGACATGGCTCAATCGCTACCCGAGGTTATGATAAGCATTTTGGTATAAAGGACTTGGGGTCTGCCACGCCTCCTTCTGTCCGTTACATACATTGCACAAACCTAGTATACCCTTTGTACCTATAGGTACAGGGTATAAAAATATTTAGTAGTTTAGTCACAATTAAATAAAAATGAAAAATCATTTTTTCTAAATAAAGCCGTAACGCATTACGTTTAAAAACTAAAATATTGCGAAAAAATTTGTTTTTGCCCTGTGAATCGAATTGCATCATTAATTATTCTGGTAGACCCTTTTTATGAAAGATTTTTCAAACTACGCCAAGAGAACTTATTTTTAAAATTCGTGTAAGCCCTGAAAATGTCATAGCTTTTAAAAATTGAATCAATTAACAAAAATACAAATTTTGTATTATTTTTTAACAATTTTTAACAACATTTTTTCAAATTATTATTAAAAATTTTTAAAAAAATTTTAAAAAAGTTAACTTAACTTTGCTCAACCATAAAAATTATCATTTAAATGCGCATGAATTCACTGCAAAAAAAAAAAAAAAAAAAAAAAATGTAAAAAATAAATGAAAAGAACAATTTTGGAAATCCAATTTTTTTATTATTGAAATTCAAAGTTTTATCTTTCATCAAAAAACATTTGTAAAAAAAAAAAAATAAAAATGTAAAAAATAAGTAAAAAAAAAAAAAAAAGAATTATTATTTTAAATTAAAAAAAAAAACATTTATTTTTAAAAAAAAAATTTGTTAATTTTAAATTAAAAAAAAAAACATTTATTTTTTTTATTTTGAAATTCAAACTTTTATCTTTCTTTAAAAATAATTTAATAAATATTTGTTTTCGAGATATGTCTCGTCAAAGAAAAGTACACCTAAATATTCAGTTATCGTTAATTCCATAAATAATCAGAATTTTGCAAAACAAATTTACGAGGTAAATATTGGCAAGTACTCTTATCTCATATCTTAAAATCATCAAAATCAAAGATATCGTCTTACAAAGTGGCCCGCTCGGCTAAAAAGTAATAAAATTTCAAACAGCTTTTGCCGTCAGAAATTCTTAAAACTCAATTTTTTACGCTTTCTAAATATCCTGCTCAATCGGCATCAAATAATAAACATAATTACTTGGAAAAATCTTAAATATAGGTCAAATCATTAGTTTACTTGGCTTAGACTTACTTTGCTCCAAAAGCACCAAATTACTTAGAAGGCTTAGAGCAAACTCTACCCAAGCACTTGGGACATATTATATGCAAACCGTTTTGTAGAGCACTTTCGCTGTAGCAAAACAAAAACACACAAAGAATAACAAAAAGAAAATAAAAAAAAACAGTAAAGAAAACTAAATAAAAAAGCCGGCAAATGCAGTTGACCCAAAGCCAACGATGTGGCAACGCTGGCATGTGGCCAATAACGGTAGTTTTGTACAGGCTACCAAATAGTAGCTAACGGTAACACAAACACACACACACACACATACAGCTTAACGTGTGTTGGTGTTTGTGTGTGTGTGTGTTGTTGTGCACAGTTGACCTATTTAGGCGCTTGCCAACATTTGTTGACTACCCTGCTCCTAGAGTTGTCCTAGCTTCCAATACAAAATGGCGTCTATTGCTTACATTTTCGCATATGTCTCTGTGTCTATGTGTGTGTGTGTTTATCGTTAAGCAAACTCACAGCGTTGCCAAGCCAAAATATAAGCACGAAATGGGTCAAACAGAAGGCGCTGTCAAAATGGGAGCATTAGAGTACGTAACAATATTTTGAAATTTGCAAGCCCCAGCAACGGATTCCGTTTCTAATATCGCAAAACTTTGCTCAACTTTTGCATTCTGGCAAAACTTTGAATAATTTGTTTCTTTTGCAATTGCATTTTTTAGTGTGTACCCCGGCATGCAAATGTAAGCACAACTTCAGTGGCAAAATTATGACATAGATTTGTGTGTAAAGCATAAATAAGAAAAAAGTCATACAAAAAATATTGCGTAGCCGCCAGCGCGACCGCCGGCATTTGGCTGGGCCCCCTTTAGACGAGTTGGCGGCGACGGTAGCAACTACTACAGATGGCGAAGTGTGTCATGCTGCATCGTTGTCTGTGTGCAACCAAAATGCTTAAATTTAATGCAGCCGACAAAATATCCCAAAAAAAATAAAAAAATCGCAAAAGAAAAAAAAAATAAGAGAAACAGCCGCCATAGCAACAGCTTTGCCGAAAGTATAACTTTGGAGAAACGAAGTCTGTATGCTCTTAAAATAATAATTATTTAATTTTTTGCTGATTTTTGTTTAGATTTTTTAGAAGAGCTCTACCAGCAAGTATTTCTATTTTAAAGTGTTTTCTATTTCGATTTCAAGCTTTCTAAAAAGATAGTTTCTGTCTATAAAGCAAGTTCTTCCCAAAGTTTTACTTATCCGTCTATCTAAAACATTTGGCAAATTTTTTATGATAATTGTGAACGAAAATGCATTGAGCTGGCAGCTTTTAAAATCGATCTATTCGATTTTTGACCAGTTTTTCTAATAGGATAGAGATATTAACCAATATCTTATTAATTTTGTCTTTAAATCCATATGATTTACAAAAATCAATATTTTAAACATAATTTTTTTAAAAGAATGCCTATCGTGTACATTTTTGACAATTATTCATTTCATTTATAAAACTTTAGATTTTAAAAATTATTTTTTTAACATTTTAATTTTACATTTTTAATTTTTATTTTTTTAAAATAATTTTTTCAAATTAATTTTAATAAATTGTATTTTTTAAATATTTTTTTTTTTAAATTATTTTAACATGAAACTTTATTTTTAAAAATTTAAAATTTTCTATTTTTGATATTTGAAAAGCTTTTTTTCTTCAAACACTCGAGCCAAGTAATTTTTATTGTTATTAGAAAAATCAATGTTCTAAAAATATTTTTCTGTTTAAGAAAGCGTTTTTTTTACATTTTTGATAATTATTTATTTTATTATATTTACAAAGCTTAAGATTTTAAAAATGTTGTCTTTACAAATTTTTTTTTTAATTTTACATTTTTAATTTTTATATTTGAAAAATAATTTTTTTAAATGATTTTTAATTTTAAATTTTAATAAATTGTATTTTTTAAACATTTTTTTCAAATTATTTTAACATGAAAATTTATACATACATAATTTAAAAAATTTATTTTTTTATATTTGAAAAGCTGTTTTCCTTCAAACAACCGAGCTAAGTAATTTTTATTGTTATTAGAAAAATCAATATTTTAAAAATATTTTTTTTTAGCAAGCCTTTCTTTTACATTTTTGATTATTTTTTAATTTTTTTAAAAATATGTTCTTTAAAAATATTTTTTTTAATTTTAAATTTTTATAGGTTAAAAATTAGTTTTATTAGATTTTTTTAATTTTATTTAATTTTTTTTCTAATTTTCTTAAAATGATTTTTAATTTTACATTTTAGTATACACATTTTTTAAAATTAATTTTACATGAAATATTATTTTTTCAATTAGCATATATATTTTTTTTCATGGTGTATTATATATTTTAAAAATTTTTTTTTTTAAAAACACCTGAGCTAAATAAAGATAAAAAATTTGTAGTTATATCAAAACGCCTATTTAGGCTTATCTAAAAAAAACAGATAAAGATGTGAACTTCCGCGATGCGGTCATTAACCGCTTCAAAAACGTAGTATGCACATATTCCCTGCTACTTATAGAGTATTCCAACAAGAGTGCAAAAATTTGTGTCATTTTGATTGCAACTCTGCTTTCTGACGTGCTCTCTCGTTTGCTCGCTGTGTATTGCTGCACTGCTTTAACAAATAGGAGTCATTGAGTCAGCCAAAGTAAACAAAATTAGCGCCTCGCCTTGTCACAGAAAACAGAATTCAAAGTAAGTCATAGCAACAATATCGTACAAACAACAACAAACAAATCACAACGAACGTCACCGCAAATACCGCCCCCGCCCCTGCCCCGCACTACCACGCCTTCATTATATTAGCAATGCCAATTGGTTTTGTGGTCGTAATTGTTGTTGACTTGTTTAAATTTAGTAACAAATTCATTTTGTGTCACTGTTACAATGTTGCATGTCATACATTGAAGGCACTAACACAGATACACACATACACACACAGATACTCACTAAAACTAATGCAAATCAATGCCAATGCGTAAACTAAAAATAATTATTTTTGGTACATCAAATAACGCCCACAGAATTTATATAAATATTGGCTTAAAAATATTTAAATAAGCTAATGTCCAATTTTTTTGTTAGTTTATGATTTATTTGACATTTAAGCTGAATTTATTACAAAATATTTGGAATTTAAATCATATTTATGTGGCGGATCAATGTAAAACCAATTGGTATGGAAATATTTAAGCTATTACTTATGCGCCACGTTGTACAAGCGTTTTTTTTTAAAGTCTGCTCTTGCTGCTTAGCTTTGAGCGGGTAATAGGTATAAGGTAGACATAAATGAAATTTATTGATGGCGAGTTTTTATTTATTAAAATTTAAAAAATAATATATATTAAATTAAATATTTATAAATAAATATTTTACATATGCATAAGATGTAGTAAGCTATATTTTTATTTTTGTTATGGTCTTGAGCCGGATTTTAGTATACAAACAAATATTTCTTAAAATTAAAAATTTTTAAAAAAACTTATTAATATTTTATTATCAATGGATGGCAGGCTTATCCTTTTAGTTGTAGCTCGCAATAATTGTTAAAAGTTGGCAGCCCTGATATACACGAACTTATTTATGCGACTTAAAGATTCGACTACAAAATATTCATATTTATTTTTTATTGCGTGTAAACATTTAAGTCTTTTGTCGCTTTAAAAACGCTAGTTTTGGACATTCTTTATAAAAATCAAAGCATTTTTCTATTTTAAGCTCATTTTTAACAATAATACGACCTACATTTCGGCTTTGTTTAGCATAAGCATTTAATCAAATTGTACATAATAACTTTTAAAAGCGTTTTATTTAAACGTTTTCCATAAAGCATCGTTTTTGGTGCTTTTCAAAGTCTGTACCTAATGATTTGCACATTTAGCTAATCAAATATTGAAAAATATTTCTATACAACTTCAAAGATATTTTAGCATTTGAACAGCTTTTGTTTAGAACTTGTTAGGCAACTCCCACCTATTGCCTTACAAATTTTATATTTGTTTTCATGCTGTCATTGTTTGGTTGGAGGTTTATTTTTTCACTTTTTTATTTAAACTATATATATTATTACCTTCAAAAATTTCACACAGCGATCTGTCAACAATTTTGACGTTGACTTAACATTAAACAAAAAGTTGTGCAATTTAATTGCTTACAGGCAGAATTTTGATTGAAATTTATGGCCCATGTTGTCCTCAGTTCATCTAGAGAAAATGTTGGTCAATGGCACACACGCACACGCACACACATACACTCTTTTGATGGACCATGAAGAAAAATTTGGCACAGAAGAATTTTCACAGAGCCAGAAGATGCTGCTTTAGAGACAGACGTCTTTGATGAAAAATGTGTAATACAAATGTTAAAAAAAAATATGAAAAAATTCTTTATGTAGTTACGTATTTTTGTAGACATTAGAGCACAGAAAATGATTCCGATAACTTTTCAAAATGTACTCTCTTTTTGGGTTAACACTATATCACAAAACGTCATAGATAAGCTTCACAGCGATATAGTCACAGGAATAAATATTTTTTGTTTGTGAGCCCGACTATTTATTTTGTGTCACATCAATATTATGACAATAGCTGACTCGGATTTTGAAGAGAATTATGTTGCCAAAATGTTTCTTTATAGACTTTATAGAACGCAGGTAGCAATGATTCTGGTAATTTGCGAAATTCGCTCTATTTTTTACTCTTTGTGAGAGTTAGTTTGAGTTTACACAGCAGCATAGAACGTCGCATAGAAGCTTCACGAAGATATAGTACAAAATGTGACGGGAATAAATTCTGTTTATTTGTGAAGACAAGTATCTAATTTATGTCACAGAAGTATTGTGACAAAAGCTGACGCGCATTTTTAAGATAATTATATTATCAAAATGTTTAAATTTTGACTTTAAAGGACGGAATGACTCCGCTAATTTGCAAAAATTTACTTTCTTTTTGAGTTTACACTGCATCACTCATCATCAGAACGTCACAAATAAGCTTCACAGCGATGTAGAACAAAATGTCACAGAAATACATTGATTTGGGTTGTGAACACAAGTATTTAATTCGTGTCATATTATGACAATAGCTGACGCGAACTTGAAAGAAAAATTCTGGGTTCAAAAAGATACTTTTCCAGTTGTCACAGTGTGACGAAAATCGCGCGTGTGGCACATTTAAGTTTGTCATAGGGACACCTTTTTTCCTGAAGGAATACAATAATGTAATAGTTTAAAACAATTTGCCAATACACGACGGTCGTCTCAGAACATGCTAGTGTTGGTAATTGTTCGACAAATTTTTTCCATGTTTGAAAATTCACTCAGAGCGTTCTCTAGCATTAGTTGCCAAAAACATACTACACAATATAATAAGACTAAATTTTAATGTTAAGTGATTTATTTTTTCGAACATTTACCAACACTACTTTGTGGTGTCTGCTTATTTTGTGACGGCCGTCATTTATTGCCAAAATGTTAAAAGCTATCATATCATTGTGATCGTTAGAAAGTAAAATTCGACAAACCTAAATATGACACATGATGAATTCCATTCACACCGTGACAAACAGAAAGATTATATTTTTAAGTTAAATTTGCATCTATGTCCTAATTCTTTTACTTTATAATTGTTTTTTTTTTATACGTTGTTGAACAGGTGCGGATTCAGGGTGAGGGTAGGTCTGTGTTGTCCGGATCCACTGAAATATCTGAACATTTGCTTCTGTTCTACAGGGTAGGATCAAAAAGTAGTAGAACTGAGTTTCTGAAGCTCAAATGGAGCTGTGGAGTGCGGTCGCATCATCTGAGCTTGGTTGGAGTGTGGTGTTCCGAAGAGAACGATAGGTTTTCCAGTCGCCTGCGGGCACGCGCATAGTAAGCAAGTTGATTACCGGGAACCTTTGTTAAGAAGTGTTGTCGCGATCCAAGCGGGAAACAAATCACGAGCAGTGCTACCCAATTAAGTTCTGCGTCAAGCTCTCGAAAATTGTGACGAAGATCCTCGGAATGACTAAGAACGCTGCATTCAGCCGCTGAACACTGTCATGTATCATAAGCGGTTCCAGCAGTAGGAGCTTGATGAAGACATCCAGGAATTTCATAAAGTAGCGTCAAAGAAATTACTACCGCAGCTTTGGCCATGTCAGAGGAAGGCGCCAAGTTTGTGTGCTGCTTGTGAGGGGAGTTGCAGGCGAAGCACAGGGCTTCCGCGTTGTCCTAACTCTCATATAGTTCAGATCTGGCACCACTGGACTTTTACCTCTTTTCTTGGTTCAAGCCACAAAGGAAACCGATACAGCTCCGAAAAAGATGTACAAGGAGCCGTGTGGGGAATCCCGGAAAGCGAGTTTCAGAAGGCTTGCGCACAGTGGGTCAGAGCACACGGCTGCTGCTTCGAGGACTTCTAAGTATTTGTCCTTGAATGGGGAGTCACAAAGAACAGATAGTTGTAATGCATCTAAAAGTCACAATTAGGCTTAGCATATGATTTACTCCCCACTTGATTTATAGATGCCCCGCTAAAAAAATTATCTGGAATGATCTTAGCCGAGCTCTTAACGAGCTCAACATTTGTGTGGAACTCTCCATTTCGATAGGGCGCATTTCTCCTAGGGGTCTTGTTGAACTTAAAAAGAACGGATGGATTACTTGGAATACTTTAATGAACCAACAGAACCAGCCCCAAAGTCTGAACCTTTATTTTCGTTCAGTAGTTGATTTACAAAGTTTTCACCAAAACCATTAGTATCTGACACTATTAAAGAGCTTGCAGCAGCATTTCTTGCCAACTTGTTTGCTTTGACCAGAAAACCATTAACCTATTGAAATTTGCCTTACCACGTTTATCTAAAAACCACATAAATGAGATTTCTATTACAAGTCCACTTGAAATACATTTTCACAAATATTTTTTGTAGCAGCTTTGTAGCTTATAAAACCTGTTAAAATATTTTCCATATTAATCTGTTTATTTGCACAAAACTATTGGCAGCTCGAATTGTTTCCTATTTACATTTCCCAGTAGCTGTGTTGCTTAGCATTAGAAAAACAAATATTAGCCAAGTTTATTTGTGCATATTTATTTTGTGATATGGTTCTGAGCAGCAGCAGCTCTTAAGCTGTAAATGCTCTATTTTCCGACATTTTCTAGCAATTGATTTGAGTTTGATGGAGTGTAGTCCAAGACATTGACTGACTGCAGTCAGTTGCAGTGGCTAATGCAAAGTACAAGTAAACTTTGAGATACAACGAAGAAAGCAAACTATGGCGACAGCGAAAGGCAAAGAAAACAAAAGATTGGCCTAATTAGTGTCAAGTGTTGCCAAAGGGGAGGACAAAAATTTCAATGAAAATGACAACATCGATGACAGGCAACAAAAGCAACAAGCTGAAGAGATTCGAGGTATCCACACAATAAATGGCTAGTTACAAAAGCGTCAAGCCAGTCAAGAGGGAAGTCAATTAGAAAGAAACACACTGAACAAAAAAAAAAAGAAAAACGCTGGGCTGCAACTGAATTGCAACAACAACAATAACAACAATTCAAAGTAGGAACAAAAAAAAAATCAGTCGAACGATAAACAGTAGCTAAACATATACAAAACAACAAAAAAGTAGACTTATATATAGCTTTGTATCTACAAGTACGTCGGCTTGAAATACAAATCGAGTGCGCTGCTTTAGCTGTTGCTGTTGCTGTTGCATTAGTGTTGTTTTTGTGTCGCTTGCGTCGAACTGAATCATGACCTAATAACCCAATTTTGTAAAGCGCTGTCTCGCTTGCACTCAAAACTGAGACAGCAATGACAACGGACGCGCCAGACGGACGTACGTGCAGTAGCAACAGCAGCAAAATGTATCTCATAGATACAGAAAATAAAAATACAAAACTTGGATACATTTAAAGCTTAAAGCGCAAAACTGCCGTTGGCATTGAGCTGAGGTTGACCAGAGCGCGCTCTCTAAAAAGCAGCAGCATATGGGGGCAACTGAGTTGTTTGGGGCAGAAGGGTGAGCTGGCTAGTTGGCCCACTGATTTGCAATGCAACGGAAGACAAAACAAAATAGCAATAAATAAGCTTATTTTTAGTTAACAAACACAAAACAAACGCTCAGATGCATATCACATATATGTAGCTGAGTGTGTCAGCCATGTATCTGTATGCGCCTATATATTGTATCTATGTGTATGTATCTTTCAAGTGTGCAGCTGCCAACTGGCAAGAGATACGTGCTAGAGCTGTAGATACAAAATCGCGTTCGCGCTCTTATCTCGTTTGCCGTTATGCAAACTGCAAAAAAAAAACAAAAACAAAAACAACGGGGTATAAAAATTGCAATAAACGTAGACTGTCATATTAATTAAGCCACTTTGCCGCGTAGCCCCCCCCCCAACGTTTTGACTGACTACGCTGCTTTATAAACAACCCCGCACGGGCGTGTTGGTGGGGGGCATAAATTGGGGCAAACACTTTGCGTATTAATTACAAATTTGGCTTACGTCGCTGCTGTTGAGTTTTGCATTCGCTTTGAACTTTGAAACGCTGCCAAGTAGCTAACAAAAAAATAAAAATAACAGACTGACGGCATGAATGACTGACGCAATGAATGACTGACTCTGACTGCTTGACGCTTTGTTGGACTGCACTTTAGCCCAATTGTAAATCAAATAAATTAATGCAAATAACTCAAGCAGTCGCATAGTCGAGCATTAATTGATATTAAGTTGTCAAGCTGGCGAATATACACAAAAAAAAATCGAATCAAATATTTATTGCTGCATTTGCCATAGGGTGCATTGACACGACAAAGCACCCTAATGAAAGCTGAGTAAAGGGTTTAATGAACATTAAAGATACAAATTTCTGTTTAGTGACTTATGCCAGGTGCACACTGCTTCACATTGTGGCGTTTGCTGTGCTATAGCAAAAGCTTCCACAAATAAAATGTGTTTACATTGTGCCCAGATGCTTACAAAAAACAACAATGAACTAGTTCCAGCAAAGAAAAATTTATCCAATTCCAGCAAGGGATAAACCTAAAAAAACGCATGTTATTTTTTTTTTTAATTCTCTTTTATTATTATTTTTTTGCGAAGAATATAAAAAAAAATATATAAAAAAATTTTCCAAACATTTTTGGTCACATCTTTGGTAAACAATAGTGTGCCCAGATGCTTGCAAAGAATAACAATGAACTAGTTTCAGTGCTAGTGAAAAAAAAAACCAAAAATTAATCTAATTAATAAATTCTTTTTATAACAAGTTGATAAATAAAGCTATACATATTTCTAAGAAGTATTATATGTGATTTTTTATTTATTATTATTAAGAATAGTTGCACATGTTCATCAGCAGTATTTTAAACTATTGAAATATGAATAAAGGGGTTTATGGCAAGTGCACACTGCTTCACACTGTGACGAGCCAATAGTTGTGACAAATAAAAAGTGTTTACTTGGGCTTTACAAAAATCGTAAAAAATTTTTTCGTACACCACAGTGTGCCCAGTTGTTTACAAAAAATATCAATGAACTAGTTCCAGCATGTGAACATAAAATTAAAAGTGAATCCAATTTCTTTTCATACAAAAAAAATGTGTTTACGTTGGCCTAACCAAATTTTTGGTCACAAGTTTGGCACACAACAGTGTGCCCAGATGCTTACAAAAAACAATAATAAACTAGTTTCAGAATGTAAACTAGTGCTAGTGAGACAAAAAATGTATGCCATATTTTTTTTCTTTTATTTTTAGTTCTGTATAATATAATAATTTTACGTGTTCACTATTTTTTTTTTTTTTTATTATTGTGAAGAATATTAAAGTTCATATATTCAAAGGTATTACAAGATGAGACACGCTAACGAAATGTGATAAACTGCTTGATTATCTTTGGAGATATAAATTTTCTAGTGATTTATGGCAGGTATACACTGTGATGCGACGTGAAAATAGTTGTCAGAAATTTTTGTGTATTCCATTTGTTCGCTTACACTAAGTTCCTGATCGAGAACTTATTCATTGAGCATTTTTTTATATTTTTGGGTACACTGCCTCAATGTAAAGGTTTTTACAACAAACTCAAAATAGTCAATCAATAAGTTCTCGATCAGGAAGTTAGTGTAAGCAGACAAATGGAATACACTGCATTAATTTTTTTTTCAAAGAAAGAGAAAATAAAACAATTTCTTTTAATTACTAAGCACTGTTCGCAGCAGCCAAAAACTCTAGCAAAGAAAGCCAAACGTTTGGTTAAAAACTTGTTTTTAAGCCATACACAGAGGTCGTAATAAAGCAGTGTTGCCCCATTTTGTTGTGGAAAAATATATACTAACAGAAAGCCAAACGTTTGGTCGCAAACATGGTTATAAGCGGTACGCAAAGATCGTAACAGAACAGTGTTGCCCCATTTTGTTGTGAAAAAATATAAAAAGGACAAATGTCAAATTTGAAAATCTGAATTTTGAATAAAAATTTGTATTCTATATTATTGTATTAATTATTATTTAGTAAATTTACTTATTGTCTAATAAAGACAGATTGTAAATAAAAAAAAAATATTTTTTTTTATTTTTTAATTATAATGTACGGGTTAATCGGACGACCATAAAATAGGCTCTACACTGTAGTGTTGTTGTTACAAGTAAAATATATTTAAAAAATATCAGCCATTTTTGTCAAAGGGGGATAAATTTATTGATTTATTTTTTTTTGATTTTATTTATTTATTGGCAATCAACCGACAAGTTCAATGTTACAATCCAATATTGACGCAAATATAAATCGCTAACCAATACTTAGTGTATGATGGGATAAAAATATACATTTCCTATTCGTGACACATTACGTCGTTACAAGTACAAAATATCAGCTATTTTTTCCAAAGGAAATAGAAATACTTCATTTCGTTAAAAATTTTATAAGCCTCTAATCCAAAAAAAAATTCGTCATTCTGTAGATAATTTTATTATAAGCAATATATTATAATTACTTGATTAGGACGGGATTTTTCAGAAATTTCAATTGAATTTTTCGGAAACGCTGTAGACTCTCTAAACCTTCATTGTGTCAGAGATTTTTTTTTAAATCAATCTTTTATATTTTCGAAAAAAAAATTTGAACGAAATCGTCAAGAGATTGTGGGCACGCGCCGTATTATCTTTAAGATATAGTATCGGTTTGCCAAACTATATAACACTCTTCTTGAAGCATCTGGCAACTATTGGGAAGAAAGAATAAAATCCTTATGCTCTTTACAGAAGATACAACATCTACATACAGATATTTATATATATTATATAAGCTGAAATAATGAAAGCTATTCTAAATTTCGATACTGATTCTGACTGCTCGAAATAATAAATCGTTTAATTAAAATCTTAGACAGTCCAAATTTTTTTTTAAATATCGTAAAATATAAATACAGTTTTTTGAACGATATTTTTTTAATAATTTATTTTACAAAAAGCTTAAAAAATTTTATATTTTTTTTATGACCATTAATTTTTGATTGCGTGTTTTTAAAACTGATTGACAGCTTCATTTCATTTAGGTTTGTTGCTGTTCAGCTGAAAGTTGTAACAAAGATATTACCTACTTTTAATTTAATATTATAGTTTTTATACCCTGTACCGTATGGTACAAAGGGTATATTGTGTTTGTGCAAGCCGAAAATGTATGTAACGTACAGAAGGAGAAGTCGGAGACCCCCCAAAGTTACCTAAAGTATGATCAGAGTGACTAGAGAAGTCGATATACCCATGTCCGTCTGTCCGTCTGTCCGTCTGAACGCCTAGATCTCAGAGATGGTAAGAGCTAGAGCAACCAAACTTTCAGATTAGATCCGTTATTAATCCATAGGAGACAAGTTTATTTTATTTTTTTGATATCGGGACTACATTATAGGGGTGTTTCAGAGGACCTCGAAAAAAAGCAAAAGTTTTAGATGGATAATTCGTTTGTTTATGAAGATATCATAACCAAATTTGGAATCGGTAGTTTTTTAGAAACCCCCAGCACTGTACCAAATTTGATCAAAATCGGTTGACTATATCATATAGGTCCCATAGGATCGATCGGTCGAAAATTTGTTTTTTGTACAAAATTCGTTGTGTTTCGTTTGTTTGTGAAGATATTGTAACCAAATTTGGCATTAAGAAGTTTTTTAGAGTTCCCATGCACTATACCAAATTTGATCAAAATCGGTTGACTATATCATATAGCTCCCATAGGACCAATCGGTCAAAAAATCGTGTTTTGTACAAAATTCGTTGTGTTTCGTTTATTTGTAAAGATATTGTAACCAAATTTGGAATCGGTAGTTTTTTAGAAACCCCCAGCACTGTACCAAATTTTATCAAAATCGGTTGACTATATTATATAGCTCCCATAGGGCCAATCGGTCAAAAAAACGCTTTTTGTACAAAATTCGTTGTGTTTCGTTTGTTTGTGAAGATATTGTAACCAAATTTGGCATTCAGAAGTTTTTTGGAGATCTTCAACACTGTACCAAATTTTATCAAAATCGGTTGACTATATCATATAGCTCCCATAGGGCCGATCGGTCGAAAAAAAGTTTTTGAATAAAAATTCGTCTGTTTTTGGTTGTTTATGAAGGTATCATAATCTAATTTGGCAATCAAATGTCTTTTGGTGTTCGTAAGCAATTTACCGGATTTTGTTGCAAGCAGTGGTACAGGGTATCCCAAAGTCGTCCACGCCCGACTTTAACGTACGCCATCTTTAATAATTACTTTAAAATAAAAGCAGCTAAAGTAAAAACTGCATTTTAATTTAAAAATATTATGCCAACTATCAAAATTAATGTGACACAAATGTCAGCCAACATTCATTAAATAGTAATTTTAATATTTTAAATGAAATAAACGTATTGAAATAAACTGGAATATCTCATTTACAGCATTCGATAGTATTATTTTACAATTCGTTTGACAGAAATGAATCGAAACGCATGTGTCTGAACTATATTCATGTTTTGGGGGCATAAACTGCATAATGATTGACATATTAATTATTTATTGCATATTAAATTTTACATTTCAATAATAGACTACTCGAAAAAAAACTTAACAGCTTTTGTCTAGAGTGCCAGCGGCCAAAATGGCGTATGAGTGATGCCACCAACAAACGCATATAACGCATACGCCATGCGTGCGAGTGTTTAAAGCCAAGTTTTCATTATGCCAGCTAATTGCGTAAAATGTGTTAAAGTTGTAAATATAGTTTATAGTTTGATGTTTTTATACCATGCTGTGCTGCATAAGAAAATCCAACGGAAAATTGTAAAAATAATAAAGAATACACCAAAATTAAAAGAAATAAAAAACATAAAATATGCTGCTGAAAAAGTTTTGCATTTATGATTTTTAACGAACGCTTATGACGTTGATAAAGTTTAATGATTGACGCTATGCCTTGAATTTTAAATATGTTACCTTGAGCTGCGGCTTTTGTTTTTGGGCAAGGGAAAAGATAAACAAAGTTTAGCGAATGTGCGATAAAAGCACGAAAAATGCTTAAATAATAATAAAAACTAATAAATAGAAGCACATAAAATAAATAAATATAGAAATATTTTTGGCGTTTTTAAATAAAGTTTAATCACGTGCAGCGCTTTGTTATACGTTCTATTTGTACAGTAAAAACTCGCAAAGTGGAACAATTTGCAAGACGTTGAAAGCTTCTGCTTGCGTTGTTTGGAGGTTACAGCAAATACTTTGAAATTTACTTTAATTAGAAAGAGTTCAAGTATTAATTATTTTTTTTAATGTATTTATTTCAAAGAAGACAGAGGAATGCGTCTTAGAATTTTGTCACATCTAAGTCGACTCGATTAGAATAGCTAAGCTAAAAATAAATTATTAAAAATTTTGAAACTTTTGGTATTTTCAAGTCAAAAATAATGAAAAATGTGCCAAGTTTTTGAGTCCCCTGATTTTTACAACAATAATTATATGTATACGGTTATAATATTTTAATATTTTATATATATACATTACATAATTTTTGTTTTTCCAAATTCGTTTGTATTAATAAAAAGCTATTTAAGTACTAACAATTTTTTATTTATAAATGCTTTTAAAATATAATCTATTTTTTTTCATTATTTATGTAATAAAGCTAAATTTTACAAAACTTATAAAACTAAGACTGACAGAAAAAAAATTTTTTTTACATTTATTTGTAATAAGCGGAGTTTGAAAAATTATAAAAGAAAAGTTAAAAAAAACTTTTTTTAAAAAGAACTCAATATTATTTACTTTGTAGATACAGAAAAGAAAATTTAAAAAATTAATGCTAATATAGAAGCTTTTAATTTAAAATTAAATAATTTGTAATAGTTTTTGTTAACGAATCTGCCCTGAGGCTCTATGCTCCACTTAGCAGAAAACAAATAAATAAATCATCATCATCATTAACGAATCTCTATTCAAAAGTTACAAAAAAATATATTTTTTTTTTTTTTTAACATGATGTTAGAGGAACATTATTACTTTTTATAAAAAGAACTCAATATTATTTATTTTGTAGATCCTGAAAATAAAATGTAAAAAATTAATCCCAGTATGTGAGCTTGTATTAAATATTTAATTTTTGGTTTTTCTGTTAAAATGAAATAATTTTAAATAAATAAGTAATGAATCTCAATATAATTTATTCTGCACAAAAAATTTGAAAAAAAAATGATGGTGGATCTTTTTCTTGTTAATTTATAAAATAATGTTATATGGAAAAAAATCCCTTTTTTTAGATTATGAAAACTAATTTTTTTTTAATTCATTTTATGACGGACTCTTGTTACATTTTTTTACCATTTATAATAATGAACTGTCTTTTTTTTGTTAATTTTTAAAATTATGTTTTATGGACAAAAATCTCTTTTATAAAAACTACACAATATTATTTATTTTGTAGATTATGAAACTAAATTTTTTTAAATTCTTGTTATGGCGCACTCTTGTTACATTTCAAATTTTTTTCCATTTATAATAATAAACTAAAAAAAATACTTGTAAAAACTTTGAATTAATGAAACTCAATATAATTTATTTTGTACAAAATAAATTTATTTTGGTGATTTTTATTTCAATTTTTAACATATATTTAATTATTTGTTTTATTTGTAAAATTTTGTTTTTTGTCCAACATGAGTTATATGGACATAATTGCTTTTTATTATAAACGAAATTCAATATTATGTATTTTGTAAAAAAGATGGCGTACGTTAAAGTCGGGCGCGGACGACTTTGGGATACCCTGTACCACCACATTGCAATCAAGTCCGATATATTGCTTACAAACTCCAAAAGATATTTCTTTGCGAAATAAACGAAACTCAACGAATTTTGTACAAAAAACGTTCTTTTGGTCCTATGGGAGCTATATGATATAGTCAACCGATTTTGATCAAATTTGGTACAGTGCTTGGGAACTCTAAAAAACTTCTTACTGCCAAATGTGGTTACGGTATGTTGACAAATAAACGAAACACAACGAATTTTGTACAAAACACGATTTTTTGTCCGATTGGTCCTATGGGAGCTATATGATATAGTCAACCGATTTTGATAAAATTTGGTACAGTGTTGAAAATCTCTAAAAAACTTCTTAATGCCAAATTTGGTTACAATATCTTCACAAACAAACGAAACACAACGAATTTTGTACAAAAAACAAATTTTCGACCGATCGATCCTATGGGACCTATATGATATAGTCAACCGATTTTGATAAGATTTGGTACAGTGCTGGGGGTTTCTAAAAAACTACCGATTGCCAAATTTGGTTATGATATCTTCATAAGCAAACGAATTATCCATCTAAAACTTTTGCTTTTTTTCGAGGTCCTCTGAAACACCCCTATGGGAGCTATATAATGTAGTCCCGATATCAAAAAAATAAAATAAACTTGTCTCCTATGGATTAATAAGGGATCTTATCTGATAGTTTGGTTGCTCTAGCTCTTACCATCTCTGAGATCTAGGCGTTCATACGGACGGACAGACAGACGGACAGACGGACATGGGTATATCGACTTCTCTAGTCACTCTGATCATACTTTAGGTAACTTTGGGGGGTCTCCGACTTCTCCTTCTGTACGTTACATACATTTTCGGCTTGCACAAACACAATATACCCTTTGTACCATACGGTACAGGGTATAAAAAAAAATAACAAAAAAATTACAAAATATTTGTATCCAATTAAATTTCTGCAAAATTTCTGTAGCTTACAGTAGCTATTATTAAATTTGTGCTAGTAAAAAAAAAACTTTTATTTTTAATAAAAAAGAAATCTTATTTTTTTTATTTTATCTGGCTTACAATTTTTTGTACTTAAATTAACTTTTTACACTTTTTTTTATTAAGCTTTTCCAAGTATCTTAGACCTATGAAGCGTCACTTCTATTAAATATGTTAGGTGCTTAAAAAAAAGTTCTTGTTTTTTTTTATTTGTTTATGCATTTTATTGATGGGCACTGCTGTGGCGTTTGCACTTAACAAAAAAATTACTCAGAGTTGCATGAAATAAAAAAAACAAAATACACAACTTTTATTTTTATTTCTATCATTACATTTACTTACTTTTGCTGCCTTTTGTGTTCTAAGTATTCTTCGACTACTTCTTCTACCGTTGTTTCTATTTCTCTAATTTTATTTTAAATGCGGCACGTTTTTCCGCACCACAGATAGCACATAGATACAAATACATATATACTCTACCTAAGCAAGTAGTTTCTGTGTAGGTGCGTCTGTGTGAGCATTGCTTCTATGTGTTGAAGTGTGTGCTTGTGTAAATAAACAAATTCAAGGTTGATTACCGACAACAGCAGCGGCAGATACAGTCCGCGTCGTGCCTGCCCCCTTCAAGCCACAAGCTGCTATCACCTTCAATGTTTGTTGTTGCTCTACGATTTCGGCGACATATTAAAAATTCTCGTAGGCTGTACCAACAAAAAGGGCCCAGCATATTTGTTGTTGTAATTTTTGGTATTTTTTTATTTTTTATTTTATTATTATTTATGTACACACACGCACATACACACACATATGTACAATACATTTTTTGGCTGTTTGTTAATTTCATAAATTAAGTTGCTATTCTACAGCTGGGTATGTATATAACATTTGTATAACATATATATATGAGTATGTGCAGATATATATGTACCATATACATCTATGTTTATATATATGTATAGCTAGCTATGTGCGTGTCTATGTCTTTTTTAATATTGAAAAATGAATGCGCATACACAGCGAGAAAAATTTGGTTCAGAAATAGAGTACTCAAAAACTCTCTCAAGCAAACACGAAAAATTTAGAGTAAAAATTTATCTGAAACTGCTAAAAATTAATTAAGTTTGTACTTTGTTGAAAAATGAGAACCAAACAAACTTTTAAATACAAAAACTGCATACGTATCTATAATTTTTTTGTTTCTGTACTCCTTCAATAGACTGACAACAAAGTTTAAAATCTTATTCCAATTTGCTTTAAGACAGCGATTTGAGCCAATTGAGCCTTTCAGATACATTGGGGCCTCAGTTTAAGGGCCTGTAAAGTAATTTCTTCCATTACAAGCTTTTTTCTCCGTCCATCATTTATTGTTTTTGCTGCTTTCTCTTGCGAACAATATCAGAGCAAATCTTTAGCAAAGCGAGCAGCGGGCAGACTCCATTTACATTTACATTATAATATTCTAAATTTTTTTAAATTAGGAAGACGTAAAAATATTTAAGATGTAGCCGATCGTACTTCCATTATTATACCCTGTATTATTATAATATTCTAAATTTTTTTAAATTAGGAAGACGTAAAAATATTTAAGATGTAGCCGATCGTACTTCCATTATTATACCCTGTACCGTATGGTTCAAAGAGTATATTAAGATTGTGCAAGCCGAAAATGAATGTAACATACAGAAGAATACGTCGGAGACCCCCCAAAGTTACCTAAAGTATGATCAAGGTGACTAGAGAAGTCGATATACCCATGTCCGTCTGTCCGTCTGTCTGTCCGTCCGTATGAACGCCTAGATCTCAGAAATGGTAAGAGCTAGAGCAACCAATCTTTCAGATTAGATCCCTTATTATTCCATAGCAGACAAGTTTATTTTATTTTTTTGATATCGGGGTTACATTATATAGCTCCGATAGGGGTGTTTCAGAGGACCTCGAAAAAAACCAAAAGTTTTCGATGGATAATTCGTTTGTTTATAAAGATATCGTAACCAAATTTAATCAAAATCGGTTGACTATATTATATAGCTCCCATAGGGCCAATCGGTCAAAAAAACGTTTTTTGTACAAAATTTGTTGTGCTTCGTTTGTTTATGATGATATCGTAAACAAATTCGGCATTTGGAAGTTTTTTAGAGTACCCAAGCACTGTACAAAATTTAATCAAAATCGGTTGACTATATCATATAGCTCCAATAGGAACGATTCGTCAAAAAAACATTTTTGGTTCAAAATTCGTCAGTTTTTGGTTGTTTATGAAGGTATCGTAACCTAATTTGGCAATCAAATGTCTTTTGGTGTTCTTAAGCAATTTAAAAATTTTTTTAAAAAGTTTCAAAAAATTGTTTTTTTGAGGTAATTTTGGCTTGAGTAAAGATGTCAACAATCCTACCAAATTAGCCAAAATAAGATTTTATTCTAGTTTTTGTTTTTTTACCACAATTTTTTGTTGTACTCATTTTAAAAGTATATACTGTTCAAAGATTTAATATGACTTACTTGAATTATATGGGGTTTTGGAAATAACGCTACCAAGTTCTAAAGCATGAACTGATTTGTTTTTCTAAACTTTACTTAGAAATTAATATAATACATATTGTGTAAAGGATAAAAGATAATGAATAGAGATGAAAGAAGAAGATGAAAAATTAAGAAACAAGAAGAATGAAGATAAAAGAAGATTACATAAGATGAAATAAGACGAAAGACAATAATAGGAGATGATAGAAAATGAAAGAATATAAATAATATGATAATAAATGAAGATGAAAGAATATAAAAGAAGTTGAAAGAATATGAAAAAAATAAAAATGGATGAAGAAGATGAAGAAAGACACTATAAAATAAAAGAATCTAAAATAAGATGATGGAAGAAATAAGAAAAGTATAAACTGGTCTAAGACTGAATGTGAGTTACTTGAATTATATGAAAGCGTAAACTGATTTTTAATTAACATCGGGCATAAAGGCATCAAAGCAAGAATAACCTAACAATGAGGCAGAAATGTAAAAATGCCAGACTAACAACGTGAGCGAGAACAATCAGCTGTTGACAACTGTCATATGGTGTACTTTGTGATGTTTTTTGTTTCAAAAATGATCGTTCAATCCAATTGCTATACTATTTTTTAGTTCCTACTCTTTACACTTTTTCGCTCAGTGTATAAATTTTTTTGCGGCCATGTAAACAATTCATATGAAATTAAAATGTGCTGCGATATAATACAACAATATTTTCATATTTTATTTCAATTTATTTATCAGCAGCTATTGGCGGCCCCTCCAAAAAACGTTGTTTATCAGTTTCGTTGTAATTTCGTAATTTTTTTCGTGAGTTCGTTTGTTGAAATTTGTTTTTGTATTTTTTTTTTTTTTTGTTTCTTTGCCTATTTGTCTTTTCAAGGTGAATTATATTAAAAAAAAGCGCTTGTTTCTCGATTTTGTAGTTGTATGTAATTTATTTCAGTTTTCGTTGTTCGTTGTTGTGCTTTTTTTTTCATTTCGTTGTGCTGTAAATCAGGAAAAACATTCAAAAAAAAAAAAAAAAACACTAGAACTACAAACAAATTAAGGCATTTCTTTTTTAAAAAATTTTGTTATAAAAAAAATGCCAAAAAATACAGCAGTCATGATTGAGTTATGGCTTACATTAGTTTATATTGTAGCTTGGTTGGGGGTATCTACACGAAACTATATATAATAATTTTTGTTCTGCAAGGTGAACCAGTCTAAAGTTATCTAAATTTTACAATTAATTGTACTCAAACACTTTTTGTTTGATGACTTGGATTTGAGGAAAACTTTCAAGTGGGTTGTGTGTTTATTTGATTGAAATTAAGATTAAGCCCTTGAGTGGCTTTTGAAAAGTTGTAAGAATTCATTATGCACAGTACGATTAAAGATTGACATAGGGTTTGTAATGATTAATCAATTTGACATTGTCTAGTTGATATTTTGACTTGTAGTACATAGGGGAATAACAAAAGAGTAAGAGGAAGCGAGTCAAACATTTTGACACAACATTTGTTAAGCTTAACTAAGCTAAATTTAATTGGTTAGTTTTTTTTTTTTTGAAAAAAAAACTGTGTCTACAGATGTAGACATTGCAACCATTGCAATGTATCATATGTGCTATGACGTCACAACAAACTCAATCCTAAAGGTGTCAGGCCCCTAGAAAGTTAGACATTGTAACTATATACTATTTAATATAGAAAAATTTGTATTATAAAAAAATTACTATCTTTTATAACCAAAAAATTAAACCTTTATTGTTATTCAAGATGAGGCCAAAATTAAGGTGAATTCTATTTTAAGCTTTAGTTCTTTTGAATTTCTGTCTACAACCTTTTAACCTGCTTTCAAATTCTTTATTTTTTACACAATAATTAAGCAAAGATACAAAATCAATCAATTTGAATATTATGTATTCACAACGAGTATTTATTGAATAATGCCATTGTTTGTTTTACTTGCTGAGACAATATAATAACTGACATCTTCATGCCATCAATTTGACAACAATCAATCAATCAATCAAACTAAACAAATTCTAATATTTTATATCTCTCTCTCTCTCTTTCGTTCTAGGTAAGCTTTATGAAACTGCAATGTAAACTAAAAAAAAAACATGATGTGCAAACATTTGGTAAGCGATTTACAAGCAAATCAACCAACAAAAACACCTACAACAACAACAATGGCCAACACTTGGCCATAACAAATTGCAAAACTAAAAAGCCTTCTCACATGAAAATTTATTTTCCGCATTCAATGCGCTTTTACTAGTTGCCATGTGAAAATGCATTCAACACATTTGTTCAAATGTTCGATGCGCCATAATAAATGGTTTCAGCCAGTGGTGTTGATAGGAAGCAGGCGGTGGCAGGGGGATGATTGGAATTTAGGTGATCAATCACGCCATGGGCCTACGAAAACTATATTAAGGTTTGAAAAGTGCATTTATTTAGAAAATGAAAGAATTTTGTTAATCTCTTTGTGAAATAAATGTAATGCATATTGTGCGAAGGATGACATAAGATGAAGGAAAATGAAAGAAGATGGTAGAAGATGAAAGAAGATGAAGGACGATGAAAGATGATGAAAGAAGATGAAAAAGATGAAAGAAGATGATAGAAGATGATAGAAGATAAGAGAAGCTGAGACAAGATGAAAGAAAATGATAGAAGATGATAGATAATAAAAGAAGATGATAGAAGATGAGACAAGATGAAAGAAAATAATAGATGATTACAAAAAAATATGAAAAAAGATGGGAGAAGATGTAAGAAAATGGAAGAAGATGAAATAAAATGCAAGAAGATAATATAGGATAAAGGAATAAAAAAAATAAAAAAAGATGACGGAAGATGAAAGCATGTAAAAGAAGACGAAAGAAGATATAAGAATATGAAAGACGATGATAGAAGGTGATAGAAGATTATAAAAAATGAGAGAAGATGAAAGAAAATGCAAAAAGGTGAAATAGAATAAAGGACTATGAAAGAAGATGACTTAAAACGAAAGCATATAAAGCAACACGAAAGAAGATGAATGCTGATAAAGGAAAATGAAATGAAATGATAGAAGATGAAAGAAGATGAAAGGAAACGAAAGAAAATGAAAGAAGAATGAAAGAAGATGAAAGAAGATGGAAGAAGATGAAAGGAAATGAAAGCAGATGAAAGAAGATGAAAGAAGATGAAATAAGATGAAATAAGATGGAATAAGATGAAAGAAGATGAAAGAAGATGGAAGAAGATGAAAGAAGATGAAAGAAGATACAAGAAGATGAAAGAATATGAAAGAAGATAAAAGAAGGTGAGAGAATATGAAAGAAGATAAAAGAAGGGGAAAAAAGATAAACAAAAAAACAAAAAGAGATTAAAGAAAATGAAAAAGATGAATGAAGATAAAAGAAGATGAAAGAAGATAAAAGAAGGTGAGAGAATATGAAGGAAGATAAAAGAAGGTGAAAAAAGATAAATGACGATGAAATAAGCCGAAACAAGATAAGAGAATTAGGTTGTTAATTTTTTAATTT
The DNA here is from genome assembly GCA_949987675.1 of Chymomyza fuscimana. Taxonomy (NCBI): domain Eukaryota; kingdom Metazoa; phylum Arthropoda; class Insecta; order Diptera; family Drosophilidae; genus Chymomyza; species Chymomyza fuscimana. The sequence continues at coordinate 130,035,970 of OX465088.1, read as the reverse complement.
ATATTATTTTTAATAATTAAAATTACTTATGATTTTTTTGCTTAGTTGTATACCCCCTCTTGTAAAAACTAACTACGCCATTGCGTACCCTAGTAGGTGAAAATCAGAAAAAGGCAATGAAGTCGAGACAGAGTCAAGGAAAAGTTGTCGGAAAATCAAATGAAAATGCAGTTGTTGGGGGAGTTGTCCGATTTTTTTGATTGAATTTGCGTGCAACTTGCGTGGCGGGGCACCTTTAGGGTAGTGGACTAGCCCCATAGCGGTCTTATATAACGCAAATCAAATGGCTGACTATAAAAATGTTTGTTGTTGCTGCATAAATAAATACGTTTCAACAACAACAAGTTGCATAATGCAGACGTTTATTTATTTTATTTCTTTATATGCATGCATATATAGGTATACACATATATATCTTGCCTTTTAGCTGTTAAAATTATAACAAATAAAAGTTTGAAAACAATAATAGAAAAGTTAACTGCCATATGGTCGGCATTTTAAGTATATGATGCTTAAAAAAAAAAATAAAACCAGAACAATAATATTAAAAGGTTGTGAACACGGAAAATATTTTTAATTGTTTCGCATATTTTTGTTTTCCCTTTTTGTGCATATATTTGCTATATATTGCTATATGGCTTGCAAACGGCTTTTGGTTAGAGATGAACGCGTGAGTAAGCACGTAGTATACGATAGTTGCAAATTATAGCGAGTTAACAGAAATTAAAATAAAACTAGTTTTTAAAAGGTAGAAATTTTTTGTTTGTTATACCATCATTGCAATGTGGCAGAAATGCACAAGTGCTTACAAGAAAATTCTTACTGACATTTTAAAGGTGAGGATTTGGATTTTTATCAGTACAAGACATATTCACTGATCTTCCAGTGCTGAAGAGCCTTACTTTCCATAGTCCGGGTCAGGTAGTAAAGCAAATTTTTTTTATTAAATGGGCGCTTTTGCTTTATAAAAATTCCACACAATGTTTATATTGTATCGTTATAAAATACGCCTGGTTGCTGACCAACTCTTGGTTCCAAATTGCAACATAAACTTTTTGTTTACTATTCGATTTATCACTTCCGATATTTCCTTACAATATTTCAATCACGCAGCCATTAATCACGCCAGTAATTCACATTTCCAATTGTAAACAGCAAAACGCGCAACTAGCCCCAAACTGTCTCTCTATATGTCTTTGTCTTTCAGTTGCATTGTTATGTGGCACCTCTATACATATAGTATATAAAACAAGTCATTGTTGTTTTTGCCGCTTTTCCTAATTAACGAATTGTTAACATTAACTTGACATTATCTAATGGCTGGGCTATTACTTTGTTCAATGACAACCTTGCAGTTCAATAAATGGCATTTGTTTGCACAACGAAGAGCGTATCGGAGAGCCCGCACCCACCTACATAATACCCTACATACTATAATACCTATAAACATGCATACTACTTAACTACCAACATCAGGGTCTGTTGCCAATGCAATAATGCGCCCTTACATTGTGCGGCATGCAACCTTCAAAAGGCCTGACAAACTACCATACAATACAATCAAAATTGAAGGCAAATGCAGCCCATCAATGAGCATGCTTATGAGTATATAAGTAAGTGTGTGTGTGTGTGTGTGTGTGTGTGCATCTGTGTATGTGCGTGTTTGTGACTGTGTGTTGCATTCTATTGACAATGTCAAAATGGCGGCCGGTTTTGGCACGTTTTTGCCATAGTTTCGTTTCCAAGCGGGCGTTGCTATTTTTACATAACAGCTTTCATACCCTTTAAATGCAGATTAGAGGTTATATTGAGTTTTAGATTCAGCAGAGTATATTCCTCTATTTTGATTTTCGAAGTTATCGGTCTATATTTTTTGTTTAAACGATATATTAAGCACAGTATGTACACGTACCTATGTTTAATTAATATATTAAGCTTAAGTCCCCGCATAATATAATCTATAACTCTTTATGATTTTATCAAAGTTTCTCTGTCTTTTTATCGGTCTATCCGTAAAGTCCGTGTGTGTGTTTCGCAAAGATTTGAAATTCCAGCTCATATGACTCAGTAGCATAAAATATTGTTCAAAAGGTGCGTCATATGAACCAGTGCGTCACCTGCTTCGTTTTGATTTTCAAAGTTGGCCTACTTTGACCAATTTTTTCAATAGAGTTCCGGTTACACTTTTGAAGCTCGACACAGGCTTGTCTTTGGTTACTAAGCAAGTAGAGCAGCTTAACACTGAACTGTTTGAAGCTCTTTGTGATTTTCTACACCAAAATTGAAAAATAAGACATTTTCGATTTTAGAGAGTCTATCTTCACCACACCTATTTTTAAAAAGTTATCGTACCCAAAATTGTCACACAGACTCATGTTTACTTAAAAAGAAAAAAATTGTTTACTTTTTGATTATACCATGTTCCAATCCAAAGATGCAGTTTTCCAAGGCTTACAGCCAAACCTTTTCAACAAAAATACTGTAACTTGACAAAAACTACTTACAAGTAGTTTTCAAGATGTTTTCTAAATTTCAATAAAATCGCTTGAAAACTACGGAAGCTAAGTTGAGCACATAGGGTGTATTAAAGTCGGGCTGTTCCGTCTCTAGACGTTTCTCCTCCATTTTCTAGTTTCGTGCACTCGTTTTGGCCACAAATAACTGAAGGGCTCAGCGCACAGCACACCGCACGCTTACTTACCTGCTGCAGCTTGCCACCGCTTTCATTTGACATGCCACACAAATTTGCATAAATGACGCGACAAGCGTTGAATGAAGGCAAGTGTAGAAAAAAAAATAAAAGCCAAGAGCAAAAGCAAATCTAATAGAAACGTTTTGACAAATGTCAAAAGCAGCCCCAAAACTATGTACATACTACTACTGGAACTTGCCAAGGTTGTGAGCATTGAGTTTTTCCGCAGTTTTCTTCGCTGCCGCTCCGCTCTGGCTAATCCGCTTGACAATGTCAGCAGAAATGCCTTTTAATGTCATCTACACAGTTTTCACCAAAAGTTTTTCAACACTGCTTGTTTGGCTATGCATCAGTCAGTCAGCTGTCAATCGGCCGTTTTTGTGCACTATAGTCTAAGTGACATTGTCTTTTTCGAAAAAGTCTCGTTAGATACTCGTAACGTACTAACTGTGATTAGTCAGTGATAAGCGGTAACAACGAAATAGAGAGAGAGCGAGAGCGCGCTTTGCAACGGTTTTAATCTGCTGTTGTTTTCATTTTTACAGTTGCATACGCGTCGGTACCGCTAAACATCATTCATTTCGCTCGATTAACAGCCCACCGCCCACCAGCAGCTGTCACACTCGCACACATCGGCTTGCCTCAGATGCCTAACCTTGCGCAAATATTGCAAATTGACCTTTACATAAATAAACGTTCCGACGTTTGCAATTTTTGCCTTATGTGGAGACTCATGCATATTATATTATTGTTGTTTTTACAATAGTTGTTGTTGTTGTTGTTATTTTCGCACATATTTTTCAGCTTTTGACTATTTAACGCTTTTCGACGTGAGTTTTATTTTATTATTTTATGCCATTTGGGATTTCCATGTTCATATGGCATAAATGGTTTTAAAAAAACAATTAAAAATGCACAACAATTAAGGTGGAAACCCCCTATGACCCTCTTGCCTGTAGAAGCGCATCACTATTTGGCGTTCATAGAATCCTTATGCACAATCTCTGTAACTAGCTCGGTAAATAAGTTTATCTCTGGAATTGGAGCTTTACTAGCTTTAGGGCTAGTAGACAGAAGAATAGATCCTAAGTGTCTCTGTGCAGTCTTTCCTATACAATTATTATTATTACTAAGAAACTATTAGTTAAAAAGTTATCGTTTTGCCTGTGTATTCTATTTGCTAGGTTGACTCAGAAAAAAAATAATTAATTTCGAATTTTTTTTTTTTTTTATGAAGTTTTGTGATTCCATCCGAAATATTTCGAACTGCGTATAGGCCATAAATATATAACTTTAAGTTGGCATAAATATAATCTAAGAATATTTAAAAAATTATTTCAGTATAAAATGCGTACTTTTTGAAACCTATTTCGTCGATTCCTTTTAATTCCTCTTGCAACAAAACATTCGTTTTGAAACCACATGAAAAATTCGGTTTGGTTAAATTGGGACCACCAAAGATTTGGATTTTACCGGATACATTTTCCGCAGCACGGCCGATTATTAACAATCAATGAGTTAATAACCACTAATGTTCGGTTCAGCTAAGCGCCTACATATACATAAATCAAATTTCAATTATATAACTTTTATTTTAGTAAACATAGTCGAGAAACTCCTTTAAAAAAATGTTGTTTTTCTGTTTTTCTTACAACTTATATTTTGATCTTAGAACATATTTGCGTTTAACATATTGTTTTTCGCAGAACGTTAAACTCATATGCATTTTTGCTCTCTTTCTCACTCGCTTATACTTGCTTACTCAACTTCACACTCTCTTCAGCTCTCACTCTCTTTCTGTAGCCATACTATACCTATATGGTTTGCTCTTTCCATTTAATGGTTTGTGCAACAATTATTTTATTTAGCATACGTCTAAGCAGGGCTGGATTAAAGCATGGGCCCCAAGGGCCCACACATACTGAAAACAACAAACATTTGTTTGTTTGTAAACTTTGTATTCAGGGCCGGATTTATACAAAAGGACCGCGGGGCCACGATGTTCAGGAGTTTCACACAACAATCATAAAGTGCTCTTTCTTCTTTTCTGCATCTCTGAGTTGAGTGCCAAAAATAATTTTCATACTAATTATACACTGTACCTATAGGTACAAAGGGTATACCAGATTTATGCAATGTATGTAACGGACAGAAGGAGGCGTGGCAGAAGCCAAGTCCTTCATACCAAAATACTTATTATAAGCTCGAGTAGCGATTGAGTCATGTCTGTCTGTCTGTCAGTCCGTTCTTCTGTATGAACACCTAGATTTCGAAGCCTATGAGAGCCAGAGATATGAAACTTTACCAGCTGGTGCGCATAATTCCTGAGCAGATCAAGTTTCTTGAACCATATCGATATCTTACGCCGTTCCCACCTAGTAGATTTTCGCGCTTTTTAGCTACACCGTTTAATATTATTATTTAAAACTAAAATTAAAATTAAAAGAGCAATGCGTCATGGTTTCATGCATCTGTGTGTCAAAAATTAACAAAATCTGATAAATACAACAGAAGTTATAGTCAAAAATGTACTAATTTCAACCCCCCCCCTTGCGATTAAACTACATCAATGTTTGACTTAGCGGATTTATGATAAAAAATAACCTAGAATCAACAATTTTGGTTTGATTATTTATGTGGGCCTAATAAACAAACCAACATCCAAATTTCATTTATGCGACCCCCGCAATTGATTTATCGTGTTTTCTTCCACATCCCTCAACATATGAACTTGAAACTTACCCCATATACTTTAAATAACTTTTCATTTTCATCAAAATCGGTACAAATTTGCGGAACTTAGAGTTATAAATATCGTTTTGGCAAAAAAAATTAAATTCCAATTAGAAAGTTCTTAGAAGGAATATGCAGGAATCAAATTTTTTTTTGAGAAAAAAGTTACAGGGTATTACACTGTCGGGCACCGCCACGATTTCGTTGCTTAAGCTGGTTTCTATTCTATTGCGTTTCCTCAATGCATCAGTAATTTCTCTAAGTGTGCTAGATTTCAATCATGGAAGCTTCTGTGGAATTATGCCGGAAAAATACAAATTTAAAGGCAGCTTAACGCAAACACATTTTAAACCTATAAGGAAACAGCTAAAAAAATCTTAATGGATGAGCTTACAAGCGTCAGAAGAGCTAATGTTTATTTTGAATTCTTCTCATCTCATTTGATCATTATTTGAAAAAATCACAATCAATACTGCATAGCTTAAAAAAAGTAAGAAAAATAAGTATTTTAAAAGTTCTCACTACGGAAAGGCAAATTAATCTTTCTAGACACATTTATGTAAATGCATATCTCAAAGAGGTTTACCCATGGGGCTTGAGTCGCAGATTAGTTCATAGCTACTTTTCCATACTTCGCTTCTTTCTATATGTAAGTTTTTTCTTACACCTTAAATAAATAAATAATTAATTAATGAGTTATTGAGAATATATAAATGGCTTATTAAAGGCATCTCATAAAATTGCACTTCACCATGCGGCCCCAGGGCGCCCACAAACTGCATCCGTCACTGTACGCAATTATTTAGATTTGTTCCAGTCATTTAAAATGCAATTCGTAGTATTTAATTAGCTTTCGCATGGGGAAAACGAAAATGCAATGTTAGCATTATTTTTGTTGTTATTTTTTTTTTAAATCCAACAATACTCATTCAATTTGATTGATTGGCACTGCGTTTTTCGGATTTGTTTAATAAAATGCTTTCCAGTTTTATTTATTTGTATTTAATGATAGTAATTTGTTAGATTTGTTTGGATTACATTGAAAAAATAAGCTTGTCAAACAAATTTGTATGTTGTTTGTTTTAAAAAACAATGGTGAAAAATTGAAAGCTTTAAGTCTAAAGAAGAAACTAAAATTTAGTCGTATATTGAATACAAAATTTTAGAAATGATTATTAAAAGTAGCTTTGGTATATTTGCTGAGCTTCAAGACTTTTCACAGATTCTGCACGAATTTTTGATACAATTTTAGTAACAAATCTATTGCAATAAGCTGCACCAGAACTACGAGAAATACTATCAAACATATTTTTTTTTAATTCCAATTAAAAATAAAACAAAAAAATAATGAATACATTTCCTGTTGACATATTATCGCAGCTAAAGTTTTCAGCTGTCTATCACGGAAACGTCCAATTATTGCACTTTAACAAAAATGAAATCTAAAGTTACAAGATCCAGTAATTGCAATTCTAAAATAATTATACCAATTAACTTCAATTTTTTGTTATCTCTAAAGTTTTTCTATACGCAGCAATCAGCTGTTAAGATTTCTACTTAAAATGCCATAGAACCCAGACATATAATTAGGCGAAATATTTGTTTCCTCTAAAAATAGCAGCGCAACCAAGATGACCGACATTTTTGTTACACTTATGTTGATATTTTGAAATAATATTTAAAAAACCATTAACCAAGTAAAATTAACAATTTCATCGAGTTGATTTTCCAAAAAAAAAAAAAAAACTAACAAAAAATCTTAAGCTACTTAACTGTGATTATGAAAATTAGTGACACAAAAGTGCAGAAAAATTTCAAAGCAAGGCCAATTTTAATGGTATTTTAATGGGTTTTCTTGTCGACTGATGATACCAAAGAGCAAGATGATGAAGTAGCAGCCAAGGCAAACCCAGCTAGTATACCAACACAGGTAGAGCCAAATGTCAGACATATAGACAGACAGGGACAGACCGTCAAATGTAAAACAAATTTGATGCGAACAGAGTGAAATTTCGAAGGCAAAGCCAAAAAGACAAATGTGAAATAATTTGCATTTAATTTGACATTTCGAATGCGTCCCGAGGCAATTATGGTAAAGCAAGGAGCCAGGTAGCGTTAGCCCAGATCGCATACCCGGCTTGGTTAGCAAACATTGTAGCAAATAATCTAAATAAACCGAGAGAAAAAGTGTGTACTTGGTAGTGAAAACTCGAGCTATTGCTATAAAGACGACTTACAGTAAGCAGTTTCGTAAGTTGAAGAATTTGGCTAAAACGGCCTTTTGCTGAAGAATCAATTTTCTGCATACAATTTTAGCTGATTACTTTACTGGGTATCTTTAAAATCCCAACTAGTTTATTTCTTTTCTTGAAAATTCTTTAATAAAGCACCAAAGTCTATCTTGCTCTTTCAAGCTGCTCATATGCGAAATCCACTCACATTTAGCGCATTTTCTCACTGTGCATCATTGTTGTCTCACCGCATTGCTGATTTAAGCTGTAGATCGAATGCCCGACAGTGCCGATGACGATAATAATGAAGATGATGTTCAAGATGATAAAGATGATGTTCAAGTTGTTGAAGATGATCATTATGACGTTGAAGATGATCATGCCAATGATGACGTAGCTGCTAGCCAGACCAAGTTAACTGACGTTGGTCATGGTAACTTCACTTGGCATCATCTTCGACGTGTTAGCGGCGCTTTTGACAACTAGCAGCGGCGCGTCGACTTTGATTTGACAAGCTAAAATGCCGGTAGAGGCAGCAACAACAACAACAACAACCAGCCACAACAACAAATGGCAATAACAATTGGCAACAGTTGATGACAACAACTGCAAGCAAGTTATTTGCTAATCGTCTGACGCGTTGTCTAAAAATGGCCATGGCGCGTTCTCAGCGTTTCAAATTAAACCGAAGCTTATTATATTTATGCGCATTAAAAGTCTTCTTTTTTTTTTTGTGCTCTCTACTTTTGTTGTTATAATTATAAGAGACTTTCACTGGAAATTTCTCAATACTGACTGTAACGTTGTTTGTATGCTTTGGCATTAATGAACACTTCTACTTTTTATACGCTGTCCAAAAGCTGCTCTTAAGTAAATAAAGTAAATACACTGGGGGAAAAGTATGGGGTTTTAAAAAAGAATGAGCGTTCTTGAAGAATTATGTTTCTAGAATTTAGAAGAAGCGGAATGTTAAAATTTATAATGAAAAATTGTTATTAATAACATATAGCTTTTTTTTATAAGTTCATTTACTTTATTTATTTATATAATTATAAAGTAGAAGTTAATTGTAAGTTCTAAGTTATGTATGTATATTAGGGTGGCCGCCGCTGGTATGGAGGATTTTTAAACCGTCGATATCAAAACCGCCACCCCCTAAAAAGTTTCCTTTTTACCTGCATATAGCGCCTGTAAGATTTAAAAACGATCCGAATGTATTTGATGATCGCGGGAAGAGGTCAAAGGTCATAACTTGCACTTTTTCCGTTTTTGACTGTATTGTTCTACATAAACTTTAAAATCTTGTTTCCAATCAATTATGGTTCAAAAGGTCTCATATCTATCAAAACATAATTTTAAAAAAATATAGAGTCGGCCTAAATAAATTTGCTAAGCTCTAAAATTGATTAAATTGACGCATTACACCAGTTTACAAATAAAAAAAAATTTTGTATCCTTAACATTTTTGAATCGTTTCTATAGTAAAATGACATGCTAAAACTGAAAATGCAGTCAAAACTTTCGAGATATTTTGAAAAAACCATTTTTCGAAATTAAAAAAAAAAAGTGCCTTTACTTAAAAGTAAAAATCTCTGGTTGTACTAAAGTGATTTCGATAATATTTTTACTCGACTGTAGATAATTGAATTTCCCATTGATTATATTTGGAACGTGTTTTTGTAAAACTTACGGTTTGGTCGCTATTTATGCATTCATATGAAACTTTTTTATGACCTTTGACCTATTGCCGGACCCATCAAATACATTCGGATCATTTTTAAATTTTACAGGCGCTATATGCAGGTAAAGAGGAAACTTTTTAGGCGGTGGCGTTAGTAAAATCGCGAGATGTTGCAAAAATGGCCACCCTAATGTATATATTTATTCAATGTATTATCTTTACATTATTTACTATAATATATGCTAAATTTGACTGAAGAGTCCGATATTCGAAAAAGGTATATTTTTGAATCATATTTCGAAATTTAAATATTTTTTATCTACTTGGAAGAATCTATACATTAGCCTGCGACGCAACTAATTAAATAATGTTACAAAAATCTCTAGTCTTCTCTTTCTAATAACTATTGTATGGCCAATATTTACTTATAAACAATTTTGTTTACTAACTGCACTATTTTGAAATACTTCTTTGGTTATTCGTATTCGTTTTTTACGAATCATTTTATTACAATTTTTACAAATAAGATGGAAAATCGTCTTAAAATTTCTTACTCATCAACTTATTCAATATTGAAAATCGCAACATCATAGTGACGTAGACAGTTGAGATACATTTGCTCTCTCTCACAAGGTTTTCTACAAGCGAAGAGTTTTCTCTTCATTTTGCGTAACTATTTATATTACTTCTTAAGCATTTTTTCCAGTGTATAAATACGTAGGTACTACTTATAGCCAAGTCTTCATTTAGTTTATTTACCTTTGGAGCTTGCACATATTTAAAAATGGTTTCACATTTCGCTTTAGCATGCTGTGCTCCGCTTTCCTTTGTTGTTCTTTATGCCATGACATCAGCTGTTTGTTTGCCGCCCCACATCAAGAGCCCTGGCCAGGATCCAGCCATGGCTCCCCCAAACACTCAGTAAATGCTATTTTGCTTCCGCTTTCTTGTGAACTTGCTGCAACCGAGCTGCTCCTGTCCTCCCTGCATTTCTGATTTGCTTCAGTTGTTGCCACGATTTCTTTTCTACCTTCTTGTTTGAAATTGTATTAAATTTCAAAAAGGGGTTTCCATTTATCCTCGTAATTATGCACTACAAAGCATGCCGCTAATCGGGGCTGCCTACATTCAAGCAGAATTAATAATATTCAATGACGTTCAGGTGACGGTGGAGTACCAGGGCAAGTACAAAGTAGTGCCACCCATGGCACGCATTGTTGGCCAGAGCGTGCAACAAAGTTTTCCTAATGTAGTTACAAGCAGCCGGAAGGGTTTAAGTTTAATGCAGATTGCTTTGGCTCATCTGACATTTTATGGTCAAAGCTTAAGCGGAATATATATAATTTTTGAAGTTATACCAAAAAATATGGTTCAATATTTTAAGCAATCGAAATGGAGTGCATTATTAAAAGTGTAGTGCACTAGGCAGCACTAGGCTGGGAATCCTCAGTAATTATTGAAAAACTTTAAATATTCTTGAAATATAAGTTATTTATATTTATCAAGCCGAATTCTTCGCAAACTTAAGAGATTTCAGCGAAAAATGGGAAAAACGCTTTCGTCTGTACCGAAAAGCTACAGTATAACGAAATCAATTGAGATGACATTCGATAACGATTAAAACTAAAGATCAAAGCTAAAGAAACAGCTTTCTCAGCCATCTTTAAAAAAAAAATTCCCATGAACAACTTACTATAAACATTACTGCACTTACTCCAAAAAAAAAAAAATTAAAGTTACCCAAATGTTTTATTTCAGCGCAAATAAAAGTTTAATTATTATATTAGCAACATTTTAGCAGATTATTATGGCATTTAAAACTGCATAAACGTAAATGTCTCAAAAGGTTATTACAGCTCTGACTCAGCGTGGCTTGAAATTCGCGCTAACTCGTTTCTTATGCAGAAAATATATAAAAGGTTATATGAAACATTAAGACGAAATTCAAAATGTCTTTTTAGCGAGTTAATACAAGTCATTTCCATTTTAACTGCAATCGACAGCATAAAACAGTTGTTAAACTGACGCCAACTGCAATGCCAACAAAATTGCGTGTAAACTCAGTGGCAACAACTATAACAGCAACAACAATAACAACAAAGCCAGTTGCACTGGACCAGTGACGTAGATAGATTTTTGCCAAGCAGGGGACAATATATTTGTCGAAACTGTATATTATTTGGAATAAGTTAACACTTTTAGTATTTTTTTGCAGCAAAGATTTTTCGAAAAAATCTTTATGTGGCACTAATAAACGCAGAAGAATTGGTTACACTGACAATAATACATTAACAAAATAAAGCTTTGCAAAATATTATTCGAAAATCGGGTTTTGCAGTATGTATAATTCTCTGCGTCATCTAAGATTCAAACCACTGCCAGCACGAGGTCCTGGTTGGCGTTCTAATCTTACAAATTTTTTTTTATAGAAAATTGGGGTTTTCGATAATTCTTCTCATCATCTTAGATTCGAATGACTTTCTGCACAAGGTGCTTGTACGATAAGGAGAAGTTACGGCCCAATGTGATCACCATTGCATCATCTTCATTCGTTTTAATTCGGAGATTGTTTTTTCTTTGGTAGACTGGGTAATAGCTAGTTTCCTTAGCAATACAAATTAAGACTCTACTAAAAAACAATTTAACGCCTTTGTATTTAAATCTTCAATTTGATGTTCTTATTTTAAAAATTTCATTCGAAAATCGCATTATTAGTAGTTTTCCGATAACTCTGCATCATCTTAGTCTCGAACGACTACCTGAGCACGTTGTGATTACCATTGCATCATCTTTATTAGATTTAATTCAGAGATTGTTTGATCTGTAGTAGATATAATAGAATATCCTGAGCAAGAAAAACTGCGTCTCTACTAAAAAGCAAGTCTTCCACACTTTTCGATGAAGAAAAATACCCTTGTAGTATTAAAATCTTTAATTTGACGTTCTTGTCTTACACTTTCTTCTTCTATTCTTTATTCTTCAATATGCTCTTTCGCTCGGTATCGGTGTCAATAGTTTTAAAGATTTTCCAACATTAAAATTTTTGATGGTCTTCTATTCTTCAATATTTCTCTGTGCTCGTTCTTAATTTCAAGAGTTTTGAAAATTTCCATACATTGAAATCTTCTGGAGATTGTCGAATTAATCTTTGGTAACACATAATATTTCTTATATTTCTTTCCTTATTCTTCAATATGCTGTTTCGCTCGGTATTAGTGTCAATAGTTTCAAAGATTTTCGAACATCAAAATTTTCAATTTGATGTTCTTCTATTCTTCTTCTGTAGCTTGTCGAACAAATATTTGGCAACACATAATGTTTCTTACGACAGTACTTAATTAAACTAAAGGATTTTTGTGCTTGGTCTAAATTTCAATAATATCGAGGTTCATCTTTCAAAAAAGAAGCATTGTTTTGAAATCTTATTGAGGGCATTGCAATCTTCTTCACGAGATATGGCTAGATAGCTTAAAAATAATTAACTTGTTTTCTCTCTACAAAATGAAGACTCAAGTTGCTTTCTTTTTTTTTTATTAAACGTAGCATTGCATAAAAATTTTAAAAGAAGAATTTGAAGAAAATATTTTTTAAGTGATAAAAATGAATAATTTTCTTGCAATCTGTATGTAGTGTCCACAGTTTTTCTAGCCAATTGATGCCCTCAATGCAGCCCCTCATTACGCCACTGCTTTAAGCAGTGCCAGTAAAAAACTGCGTACAAAACGAAATTTCATCTTTAATTCGCGTTTTTTTTTTTGGTACATTTTTAGTTGGTCATTTTGATGTTTACGCCTGCGAGGGTTTTCACTTTTTTCGCATTTTCCAACCAAACCATCCCCCCTTTAGCTACGCCTTTCATTACAATTCTTTGTAGCTGACTTACGAGCTGTAATTATGAAAGTTTTTTGCATTTTAATTGGAATTTTATTGATCTTACGCACGTGATTGCCATTCGCCTCAGTTGCTGGGCCCGATGTAATGATTAACGGCTACACATGCCGCCGTTCTCCCATTCTCTGGTACTCTGCCTATGTTGCCACTAACGGTAGTTGGCCTCCAATAACATGCAACTCCATGCAGCTGTGCGTCCATTTTGCAATACCAAAAACCTACCAAAAAAACAAAAAAAGCCCCTGAGCCAAAGACAATAGAAGCAGCTGAACTGACTGGAAAAGCTTCGGCTTCGAATGCTAATACATAGGAAAACGTGAGTTTCGCCTTTGCTCATTATTTCAATCCAAAAATTTGACTGCGGCATTTTGGTTCGTTTAGGGGCTTGGTTTCTTCTTTTCTGGGCTTTTGTGGTACATGGAACATGGCGCTGATAAATTTCATAGCAGCAATGCGTGATATGCATATTTGGACAACGCAGTACAGCCAACGAAAGTTTGAGCAATGCCAATGCAGCTGCTGTGTTTTGGGGCACCTCCAAGTTAGAGACCCCATCATCATATCGCTCCATAGATTGTGCGTGCTTATAACTTGCGCGTACAATTTCCCAATTCGATGGAAATGCCCTGATAAGTCCAATCAATTGACGACTATACGTTTGGTAGTTCAACAATTAACCCGATATTGCACAACTTTTCACTGCAAGTAGCCTCAAAACGAGAGTATTTTCACTTTTTGATGAGGTTTGCTACAAACAAACTCTTAATATATGTCTGAAGTCTATGCGCAGTTCTATGAAACTTGGTACTAAATTGAGTAGGAATTGTGCCGTAGCGAATGCTCTGTCTAGAAGACGTGAAATGTAAATATTTTGGTCTTTCAGAATATATACGTATTTCCTCATCTTTTACATCTCCTAACCTGAATTTTCAAAAAACGCGATCTTTTTTCATCATCTTAATTTCTTCTGAAGTTCCATAAGAATTTTGGTGAAGAAATATCTGAAGCTGTTTGGAAATTGTAAAAAAAAATTTTTCCGGAGATGTCTAAATACCGCTTTTCAAACAAGTTAAACAAGTTAATATTTAAAAAAAAAAAATCCCATTTGGGATTCCGTGCGAAATATTTCGTACTGCGTAGACCCCTTAACCAAAAACAATTATTTTTACCAATTTCCCTCATTACTATTCAAAATTTTCCAACACACTGAAAAAAATACTACATCAAAAAAAAACTTATTTTTTTAATTATAAAATACCAAAAACCATTATTTTTACCAATTTCCCTCATTGCTGTACAAAATTTTCCAACTACTGAAAAAAATACTATATCTAAAAAAACTTATTTTTTCAACTATAAAATACTTAAAACAATTAGTTTTACTAGTTTCCATCATTACTATTAAAAATTTTCCAACACACTGAAAAAAATACTATATCTAAAAAAACTTATTTTTTCAACTAAAAAATACTAAAAACAATTAGTTTTACTAGTTTCCATCATTACTATTAAAAATTTTCCAACACAATGGAAAAAATATTGTATCAAAAAAAAAACGTATTTTTTCAACTATAAAATACCAAAAACAATTATTTTTACCAATTTCCCTCATTACTATTAAAAATTTTCCAACACACTGGAAAAAATACTACATCAAAAAAAACTTATTTTTTCAACTATAAAATACCAAAAACAATAAGTTTTACCAATTTCCCTCATTGCTATACAAAATTTTCCAAAGCAAACAACTAATAAAGTAATTTATACAACAGCCAGTGTATCCACACTTTGGCATGCCCAAACTAACTGCTTCCATTCGATGTTTATCGAATTATTCAATTTTTTTCGTGCTTTGAACTTAGCGTGTGACTTGAGCGTGAAATTCGTCAATAATTATAATGCTCAAATTGTAATTATTAACAAATTTTCATGTACAATTTTGTTGGCTAATTACAAGGTCAGCGTTTTTCCGTAATTTTTTTTTATTATTTAGTAAATTTTTTGTTGAACATATTAATTGACAATTTGTTTTATGTGCATTTTATATCAATTATTATCTTAAATATAGCGCAATTATATTGATTTATTATGGATAATTTTTGTTTGTTTGACTTACTGTATGGGCATAAATTTTCCGCCTCTTAAATGAAAAGCTGTTAATATCAATTAAAATTTATTAATTTGATTAACGCTTCGTTTGATTTTTAGTATTTTTATGCATTTTTCTTTTAGTAATTAACATTTTTATGCTGCCTTTTTATGTGGCTACAAATGAATTCAATTATCATGCAACGGATACGAGTATAATATTTCATGTTAATGCATATTTTGTTGCCTTTGATTTGGCCATAAAATATGTTAACTGCTAAGCTGTGGCAATTATTGCCTTAACTTTAATGCAACAAATGGTTTTTTAAGTGATTTGAGACATCTTCGTAAATAAAGTGTAGCCAAATACAATTGGAAGCTATACTAGACCATAAAATTGATGACATTTTGAAAACTTGTTTCAATAAATAAAAAGTGACATTAATGTCTTATGAACTTAATAAAAAATATAATATGTGAATGAATTAGCTACTAATAACAAAAAATTAATATTAAAAAAACCAATTAAAATTCAGAAAAACTTTAAAAATGAATTTAATTTACAAAGCTTCAACGAGTTGTGAATTGTAAGCATACATAAATGAAATATAACACTTTTCGTTTTCTTCTTAGATTCCATTTCCCCTAGTGGGACATAGGGCCACAATAATTTTTACTTTACCCCGATTCTTTCTGTGTTCTGATTTCATTGATTCGTTTCGTTTCCATTCATCAATGTTTTGTGACTTGAATTTTGCAACTACAAAACCGATTTTGCATCTGTTGATGGTTACCCCTTGGAGTTGATATTCCGCCATTGTTTGAAACCATTTCATTTAGCATTTAATAAGATTTGGAAAGCATTTATTTCGATGAGTGATGAGCTCAAAGACTGCTTTCCAGTCTAGGACAGTGACTTACCTTTGACTTACCTTCTCTTCTGCATACTTCTGTTCAAAAAGCACGCAACACCAAGCATAACCTGAGTCCAAGTAATATGGTTTGGCCAGCCTATGTTGGGGGTTTGTTAACGAAGTTTCCTATCTCCGGCCTGTGTGGTCCGCGGTAGTTATTTCATTTCCCTCCTACCACCCATATCTGGGAGGCTTTTCCCTATCCGCAACCTGGGCGCCCTCTAGGGATTTCAGACTTCTCCCGTTTCACATCTATAGAATTCATTTGCTTTGCATTTCTCTGTGCTGTGAACGTACTTTAGTTTGATTTAATTTTCGTCTGATCATCTGTTGAGCTTCTTGTGGTGCATATAGCTCAATCATTACTTGAGTTTATGCAAAGCATTCTGGTAAACATTTTTTAGTTATAATCTCTCAAAATTTCTTTCAAAAATGTGCTTCAAGTTCTTAATAAACAACGTTCGTCGCTCAGACGTATCGTTATCGTTTCTGGTAGTAAAATCCATATTGTCAAAAACAACACCATTTCGTAAATTTTATTTCAATTACTTTTATTTTTAAAGCTGTTACTCTACCAATCACCAAACTAGAGCTAGCTATATGCTGCACAGCCACCTTAAAAGTTACGTACATATACACTGTAGCACAAATAATTACCAATTCCCTGGGCAAGTGGCCAATTCAAAAATGCACTGACAACTTAATTAAGTTTGTCACTCTGTTCGATGAAGAGAGCTTTAGTTGTATTCAATTAACTGCTCCACATTGCAGACCCGCCGCTCCAATCACTATATAACTCAATTAGCAGGCAAAATCAAACCGAGCAGGAGGAATCCCAACATCGCTCCAGGCAATACGAAACTACGAAATTTAGAGCTCATTAAAAACTCGGACAACAACGCGCCAAAGTGTTGGCCGTGCTTTAAAGCTCACACCTGTGTTGTGGTTGTTTTTTTATTATAGGTACCTACTATATATTGCAGTGTAGCCACCCTGCCGCATGCAGCCCTGGCAACCCTAGACTTGCTTGAGCGCACAACATGAAATGCACTTGGCAAAGTTGTCATAAAAATGTACAGGCTTTAACGATGCGTTACGCATACGAAATGATTTTTTGGTCTTTTGTATTTTGGCCAGGCTCAGTTGGAGCAGTACCAGTCCAGGCAATACGCACAGCTGCAGCTTTTTGTTGCTGTGGCAACGTCGTTTCAAGTTGCATATGGCTTGCAAATTTCTGTTTGTTTTTTTTCCATACACTGCACACAAAGGGCAAAGGAGTAGGTTTAGTTGTTGCAAAAAATGTTGTCTGAAAATTGTGTTGGAACAGCAAATTTATTTTTCGAAGCAAAAAAATATAAAATTTAAGACGCTTTTGAAATAAAAAAAAAAATTTATGAATGGGAACTCCCAGATAAATACATGATTTCAATTCAATTGAATTTTTTTGTGGTATTTTTGGGATTACAAGTTGTGCTGGACTTAATTCTAGCTGGTCAACTGCGGGTTTATGTTATTAATAATAGCATTACAATTATTTATCAATAATAACAGGTTAAAGTTGAAAGAGAAAAAAATTAGATTTTTTACATTTCTTTTTTTATTTTTTTTTATAAAGCACTGAGCGAGTCTGAAATGGCTCAACATTCAGCTTAAGCTACGTTATAGCATTTCGAAAATTAAAAAAGAATTGCTAGATAATTGATATGAATAACACAGGCCTACAAATACCGGGGTCATGTCAGTTGTTGGAAAGCTAAGGGTCATTTCCGAAGTAATTTGCTGCGTAGAATCGGAATCCGGGGTCAGAATTTCCCTTCACGTCAGGATTTTGAGATATTTGATGTTATGTACCCGAAAAATGTCGTTTTTTCCTACTTTTGAGGTTATGTACAGGGTGCCAACAAGTTACATCATTTAGTACCACTCTTACCCTTTAATTTAAGAGTTCATGGGATCATTTACGATTTTTTTTCGCAAAGTTATGGCTATTAAAAGTTACGAGGTACATATATCCCTCGACGTCATAAGCGTTTGCATTAAGCCTTTGAGACAATAACACCGGCCAACATGGTTTAGTTGTTGGAAAGCTAAGGGTCATTTCCGAATAATTTGCTGCGTAGAATACGAATCCGGATTTTGAGATATTTGAGTTTATGTACCCGAAAAACGACGTTTTTTCCTATATAATTGTTGGCCTGTGTAATTATCTAAAATTTCTTTTTCGCATTTTAATATCTCAGATAAACCACAGATAAGGCAATCTGAAAAGTGCATCTAAAACTTTTTTTATATGCTTATTTTACTTAAAATTTTTTTTTTTTTAATTATTTTACGCGCCGATAATAAGTTTTTTAAAGGAAAAGTTGGACAAAATACCCCAACGATTTTTAAAAACTAATGATCCAGACAATTCATAGGTACATTTTTATTAAATTTACCTAGATATTTAATGCAAAAATTTAAAAAATGCTTTCTGTCAATTTTTAATATATTTATCTAAGCAGATTGATTGCTATTTATTAGCTATTTATTATTTAAATGTTTCAACAAAAAATATATGTTCTACTAAATTTTTAAAATAATTGGTCCACTTTTGATCAAAGAAGTTCTTAAAAAATTAATTAAAACATTAATTCCAAATTTTTTTTTTTTTTTATAATTATTAATTTTTTATTATAAACATTATTTTAAAATTTTTTTTTATTATAATTGTTGCTTCAATTCGATTTGATTTATATTTAAAGGAAAGCGTAAAAAAACGTTTTTAGAATAAATTTTTATTATAAACATAAGTAACAAACAGAAAAAAATAAATAAATAAATAATATGATTATATTTATTACCTACATAAATTGTATAAACAAAAAATATGTGTTCTATTGAATTTATTTATTTAAATTCCGTCTTTCGACGAAAGAACTATAATAATTTTATACAATTAAAAAAAATTATTTACAAATTTTTTTTTGTTTTTTAAAATTGTTGCTTCAAATTGATTTGATTTATATTCAAACGAAAGTGTAGAAAAAAAACTAAGAAAACTAAGAAAAACTCAGTAAACTAAGAAAAAAATAAAAAAAATTTATATAAAAAATATGAAATTTTCAAAAAAAAAAAATTTTAATTTTTTTCTTTTTGTTTATGTTTCTTAAATAAAGTAAACAAAAATATAAAATTTTCTTATTTTCTGTTGGGAAACATATTTTTCGGGCTTTTTAAGAATAGCCATATTGACAATGCTAAAAAAAAAATTTGTTCATTTTTTGAAAACGTGTTTCAATAAATAAAAAGTCACATTATACTTTATTCTGAGCTTAATAAAAAAATATATAATATGTAAATGAATTAGATACTAATTAAAAAAAACTAATTAAATTCTGGAAAAACTCTAAAAATGAATTTAGTTTACAAAGCTTTTTATATGTCACTGCTTGAATGAGTTGTGAATTGTAAGCAAACACAAAAAAAAAATAATTTTAAAAAGTATCATTTATTTATTTATTTATATAATTATAAAATAGAAGTTAATCCTAATTTATAAAAAAGGTTTGTAGCCAGAGCAACGTAGGCCTTCAGGCTGAAATAAAAAGTAAAAAACATGTTTTTAATATAAAAAAAATTAAATTTTGAGAACAAATTTTTATTAAAAATCGACTTTAATAGAAAGAGTGTCCTAAAAACTTTTTGGTAATGCAAAATATTTGAATATTTATTAAAATATGTATGTGTATAAAAAATAAATACATAAGTCTCTCTATTACATTAAAATGGTTTTTGTTGTCGTCATCTTCTGCGTAATCATTCTAGTGTGGCCGCTAGATGGCGCAATCAATTTGTTGCATACAATTATATAACAAAGTTTTTTTGGCATCGTCGTTTATTTTTCGATTTAGAGTAGCCGCTAGATGGCGCCAGTAAGTTGTTGCATATTTGCGTTCATAATAACAAAAATATTTAAATTATATGAAAGTTAATTTTTTTTACCTAAGTATTACTTTATGTTAGGATCGCGCCTTTCTAGATTATCAGAGCATCATCGTCCCCGTAATCATTTATTTTTCGGTCTAGTGTGGCCGCTAGGTGGCGCAATTAAGTTGTTGCATATTTGCGTTCATAATAACAAAATATTTCAATTATATCAAAGTAATATTTAATGTAACCAATTTTTTTTATTTTTTTTTAACAGACAGTGGAAGGGGTTGGGGTTCGTGTGCAAAGAGAGCTGGGTGCGATCTATTACTTTATGTTAGGATTGTTTGTTTCTAGATTATCAGAGCTTTATCGTCCTCGTAATAATCGAAAGAGGCTGGGATTTGTGAGCATAGAGAGATGGTTGCGATCTATTACTTTATGTAAGATGACTGAATCATATTTTTGTACTCTATCAGGACCGCTTTTTTCTACATAATCAGAACTGGGGACTTGAAATTGTATTAGAAGGAACGTCTAATGCTCCAGTTTACCAACTGCATTGTTGTTTTTATGTTGGTGACCTCCATATATTGTCTTTTCGATTGATGACCACATATTAAAATTAAAAATCATGAAATTCGAAAAATCATTTATTTCTCTAATAAGATCATTTACTTTAGACATTTTTTGGGAAAGACAAGTTTTAGTTCTTCCGGTTTTCAGTGGTTACATACAGAGCTTTTAACTTAAAAAGTCAAAATCAGGGTATATTATAGTCGGGTTGTGTCGCTCCCAGCTGGCCCGATTATTTGTACTTTGCGAATGTAATTTTCCTGCGTATTTTCTTGCATTTTTCATATGCGATTTTGGTAGTTTGTGGCCGCCTTTAAAAGGCTTTGCAGCCGCAAGACAGAGAGATCCATGCAAATCCTTGCCTTTACACTCTGACCCACTTTGTTTTATGGAAAAATTCCATTTCGTTGGATCTGCCATTTATGGCCACAGCCATGAATCAGTGGCAGCTATATGTATACATATATGTATTTTTTTTTGCATACGCAGTTAAGGAAAGGTAGCTAATCATATAAATTAAGGCTTGTGGCAGGCAGCTACTAAAGTATCTTTACTTTCATATCGCAACTGATGCGAAAGGGAAAATCTGGTGTTGCAGCTTTTTTGACCCACAAATTAAGCGTAATAACTTTCGAATTTCGAAGGTATTTTTTTGTGCCAGCATTCTGGCATTCTGATTTGCTGATTTGCTGCAGAGTTTCTCCCCCAATTACAACATTGTGGTAAGTGCGTGTTGCAACATGAGGCACGTGTGGCAAGCACAGCTGCCAAAAAATAAAAGATTGTATTTCAACGATGAGCAATGCACAATATTTTGGGTCGTTGCACTGATCAAGCTCATAAATTTGAGTTTTTATTTTGACTCAGGCGCACAGTTTACCGTTAGAGTATTGGGAACTTTTTTTTTTTTTTGATTTTTTTATGGATTTAAGGCGACAGCTTAGGTAGCGGAAAGTACATTATATTATAAATTATTATTTTTAACAAAATCCAGTTTATGGCTATAACCCACTTTGAGCCCCAAGCTAAGCTTTATTTAAGAGCCATCATTAAAGTGCGCGATAACAAAAATACGCTAATCAATCATGCAATTGCTTAACTTGCAACAACTATCAGAATGATATGATCTCACTTTTATTCTAAAGTCCAAGACTAGCTTGGTTTGCGGCATAAACTATTTATCACAATATGTTAATGACGTACCGCCAGCTGAGCGCTGACCGAGCAGCTGATAAGCGAAAATTTAGTATAAAGCCCCAGCAGCTGACAGCAACTTAGCTAGCCATAATAATTTGTTTTTCCAATTGATTGAAATTGTGGCCAACATGACATAATTTTGTGGCAATGATTTATGATTTTTGTACAACCTTTAGAAAACATTTATTTTTTTCAAACGACCCAAATTTTTTAAGATTCTTGTTTTCTCTTGAAAAAAAAGACAAAAAAAATGTTGGCCAAGGAACTAAAGTTACTTTTATGAGCATGTTTAACCTGCCAGAGCAGCTGAGCGCACACAGAACGCACTTTCAACAAATAAACAGCAGTCGACTTTATTGACCAGAGCTGCTGACCAGTCCAAAAAAAAAAAAAAAAAAAAAATACAGCCAACCGGACGAACCAGTGTCAGTCCGCAGTGCCAGGACAGCGGGGACACCCTGAACAACAACAGGCCAGTCAATGCGCATATGTTCGGCATAAATCATTTCACCAGCTACTGGGCTTTTACATTTTGGCAGCGACTTTTATGTGGCAGAAGCGGCAATGACGCTTCGTTTGCTTCATTGCCTCCAACTAGAGATGGTAGTACGGCAGAAATATTTCAAAAAGCATGATCAGCTTTATAAATATGCTTAAGAGAAAGCTTAGTGTGTCAACTGGGTACTGCTTAAACTGCTTGCAAAAATATGCAGAGCTGCTTTAGCTTAAGTTATCGGTTGCTCAAAATATTATTGGCAGCAAAAGTTACTCTTACATTTCAAGAAATTAGAATTTCAATCCATTTTAAAAAGCTGCTTTAGCAACCCCGAACTCACACGATATTCGTTTTTACCGCTCGTGACTCACGCGCTACTCACGCACACAACACTAATTTAGACCCCTGCCGCTGTCTGTTGCCAATATGAAAAATTCATATACGAAAATGATGCGCTGGCCTGCATTGGAATGTGCGCCCGGCCAACAGATGTGCTTCATTTGAGCCGTGCTTCTCCTTATTGTTGTAGTTGTTGTTGTTGTTGTCTGCGCTGTTGGTGCACCAACTCCTGTCCCATCCAAATGCAACGCACAAAAGGCATTAAGCCACATTGCCTGCTACCGGCTACTTCTGACCATTTCTATCACATCCCCTGTCCCAGTTGCTGTTGCAATACGAGAAGAAGTACGTGCAACAACGTACAAAGGTAACGCCGTGGGAGGAGCATTGGGTGAAGCCTCAGTTGCTGAATCGTGACGTGGCAGCAGTCAACCAACTGATGCCTGTTCCCTGAGCAACACTTTAAGACTATTAAATTTGTGTTCGTTCGAGTCTGCAAAATGTTCGTATAATGGTTACTTATACATACAAAACTATTTCGTTTATTAAAGAAGCCTTTTTTTTACGATCTTCACTTGGTATATGTTTGGGAAATGGATTGGGCTAAGCCTATAAAATGTAGATTTTGAGTAAAGATAGAGTATTTTTATGGTCTGGATTCATGCCAAATTAACTTAATTCTTGAGATGAAAAGATATGGCATTCGTTTGCTGCACAGTCTTTATCTTACATAAGAATTAAAACAAAAAACTACACTTTCTATAAAGTAAACATTTCGATAAGATGAGGAGATAAGTAGAAGAGTCTTGCTTTTTTTCAAACTATAATTTCGTTCGTTACAAGAATTGCAAAAAGTTCGAAATATTTCAAAAGAACTTAAGTAGAAATGAAAAGTTTGTTATTTCTTCAGTTAAGCATTAAGATATCATATGAGATACTCTCAGCTCTGTCGAGCAAAAAGTGGAGACCCGATAATGTCTTTTGACGGTCCCTTGGGGCACTGATATTTTCCGAAGAATTGAAATATTTTTTCAAATCTACGAGACCTTTACAGAACTTTGGTGCAGATGAATCCCTTCGTAACAACCAAACTTTATTTTTTCAAATCTACGAGCTCTTTACAGAACTTTGGCGCAGATGAATCCCGTCGTAACAACCAAACTTTTTACAAATCCCTATATCTTTATGGAAATTATAATATTTGGATTGCATAAGTATTTTCACAATATTATTATAAATAAAATGGGTGTTGAAGGAGCAAAGACTTATTGTCAAGATATTATCTTTTTTTCAAAAGTAAACTTTTTTTTTTTATCTGCTTTGTTTTTGCACGTTTTCCGGATTTCTGATTAGTTTTCATAGATGAAGCAAATTTTGTAAAGTTCAATTAATTTTTTATTTATATATTTTTTTTTTTTGGGTATTGTCTTAAGTTCCATTTAAAATATCATCTGCTATATAATGAACTTTAAAAAATATGAAGCCCATACAGCTGTCTTCTATTCAAAAATGTAAAAAACGAAGATTTTTGATGATAACAAAATGTATTTTCGAGAATTAGAAGCTTCTTTCTAAAATTGTTTCTTGAGATGATCAGTTTGGATATCTTGAAGAATTAACTTTAAAAGATATAAAACCAGTATAGCTTTAACACGCTACATAATATCTGTTTCACAACTGTTATCTATCTCAAAGCACAAAGATTTCTTCAATTCAAAAAGAATATGAATTTTTTATAAAGACTACTTCTTGAGATGATCAGTTTGGGTATCTTAAAGAACGAAATGTAAAAGATATAATAGCCGTATAGCCTTTAAGCTTTAAATTAAATGTTTTTAAGGTACTTCATTTAGCACAAAGATTTATTAATTTCAAATATGAATTTTTGGAATATAATTCTTTTTTAATAAGTGACTTCTTGAGCTGTTCAGTTTGGTTATCTTATAACATGAATTTTAGCTTTTTCGTTAACCACAAATATTTCTTAAATTCTAAAAAGTATCAATTCCAAAAATGTTGAGTATAAAAATATTTGTTTTGAGAAGGTAAATCTTTTTTAAAAAGTTACTTCTTGAGATAATCGTTTGGTTATCTTGTTTTTTTTTTTTTAAATTTCCTGCTGAGATGATAGTTTGGTTATTTTATCTTTTTTAAAAAAATACTTGTTGAGATGACCATGGTATTCTTATCTTTTTCACAAATTTCTTTTTTTGAGTTGATCAGTTTGGTTTTCTTATAGAATGAACCCATACTGCTTTTAGACCTTATCTAAAAGCTCTTTCAAAACAATGTTTAGCTAACTTCATTTGGCACAAAGATTTCTTAAATTCAAAAACGTGACAAACTAAAAAATTTTGAGATTATAAATATTTGTATAAAATTTATTTATTGAGATGGTCAGTTTGTTTATCTGATAGACTTAAAAAGATATAAAACAACGTTAAGCCATATTTTGCTTGGGAAAGAGTATAAAAGCTCTGTAGTTGAGATATTTTTATTTTTCCCACCTTGCATGACATTTGCTGTCTCTTTGGCAAACATTTTTACTAGCACATAAAAGTGGCAGTTCACTAAAAATTTTACTAAAATTTATGACATTTTTGGATTTTTTGTGGGTCATTTAGTGGTTTGTGTTTTGACTTCTTCATTCCGTATGAACACGAAATTCTCATAAAGTGCTGCTGATTTTTGACTGAATTCGTGTTTAATTTATATACATTTATTCTTGTTTTATTTCTTGATACATTTACGATTCAGTTTCGTTTTGGCAAAAATTGAAAGTTCGGCACGTTTGAGAAACAATTACGTGACAAGATAAAGCGCATCAAATCGACTGCAACCAAATAAAATGGTCATAAATTTGACACGTTTCACGTAATCGTCACAGACAATGACAGACGACAGCCCAGAACCAAATTCAGGTAGCAAATTTAACAAAAAAATAAACAAAAAAAATGGTAATATTTTTTTTAAAAAGTAGTGCAAACTATCAGATGTGCGCTTAAGCGGCTTACAGATAAAAAAAAACAGACTATTAAAAAATATGCAAAAATATAAGCTACAAGTTTTTTTGGGAGTCATATGGCCACTTTATGGTAAAAGTTAACAACAAAAGTTTGTTTTTAAATATTCAAAATTAGTTATGCAAATTTTGTGTGCATTATTTTTAAGTGCCTTCAAATTGATTATGATAGTTAGGAAGACTCTAAGATAATTAGCTAAGCACGAGCTAAAGTTGTGATGAACTCATAAAATATGGCTTATAGGGAAAGAAATTTAACAAGTTTTTATTGATTATTTATGATGCAGCAAGTTGCTGATATGTCTATATACTACAATTAGTATATAAATTGTCATTCCTGTTTGGATGCCTACAAGAGTGTTAGTAGAAAAGTTGCATATTTATGCCAAGAAAAATGTGGTATTAATTGCTATTAAGTCAATTGAGACAACTCAAGTAATTATTTAAATATGATCGTTAAAACTAAATGGCTAAAATGCTTCACTTACCTGACGAGCACTACGGGCGGTGGGCCAGCACTGTGACGACTTCGCGGTATATAGACTCTGTATTTAAAAATACAAAAACTAAGAAATTCAAATTTTACAGCACAAATATTTGAAAAATTTATTTTCTTTAATTGCGAAAAAATTTTTTTATTTATTAAAGGCCCATACGCAGTTCGAAAAAAATAGCACGGAATGACAAAACTTCATATAAAAAAAAAATCCCAAATTGGAGTTTTGTCATTCCTTGCGGATTGCCTTAAGACAAAAATTCGATTTTTTACACTGATAAATAAAAACCGGATTAATTTTTAAGGTAAAAATCGTGACACGAAGGTTCCGCAATTTTTATTTTTTTTGCTGATATTTCTTTCTTTTACTCTTCAACTTAATACAAAAATTCGAAAATTTTCACATATAAAAAAACCGAAATTAAAGATTTTTGGTCATAAAAACGTGACAACGTAAACCAATTTTTTGTTGTCAGCTTAAGCCATTGCTGAATTAATATGTTTCGGAAGCTAAATACTGTCAAAAATTCTTTCACTATGATTCCGTAAACTTTCAGGAGACGTTTTTTCGTTAATTCATACAAAAATCCGATTTCCAAAAATATTAAAAAAATTCCTTTCCTTTATTAATAAAAAAAATCTGATTTTTTAGTCTGATTAATAGCCGGAAAGTTTTTTTGTGCTCAGTTTAAGATTAACATTCATAAATCTAACATAGCATCAATCTTGTAAAAAAATCCTTTCCTTTTATTCCAAAAACACATTTTAACACACACACCCGATTTTTACTTCTTCTCCTTCTTCTTTGACGTGAACTCAACCGTTCACAGTGTTCGGCAGTTGTCAGAGCAATCACCGGTCACTGGCTTGTCGGAGCACATGCGACCAGAATGAATGCTCCGAGCAATGACTTCTTCTGTTCCTGTGAAGCTCTATGTAGACGCAGGAAAAAGCACCTCCTCAACAACCTAAAGGAGCTAGGTCCTATCTGTCCGAGAATGATTGCAAGCTATATCGCAGCAACAGGCTGGGATTCCCTTTAAGAACACATACCTGGAGAAGGGCGTTTAAATTGAGATCCTATGCGGTATCACAACGGGCCAGTCTAGGCCTAAGTGTGCTGGCTTTTTAAGCCAGCTACCGCTATAACCTAACCTAACCTTTTTCTTTGACAAAAACCCCTATGTGCCATTATAGCGAACACTGATAAAAAAAAGAGACATAAAATCTTGACGAAATTCAAGATTTTTCAACATAAAATCGTGATATGAAAGTGTTTCTCAGTTTAAGATTTTTTGTGGAAGAACAAGTCCGTTTATAAATACAAAAATCCCAATTTTTTTTTTCGATAAAAAAACAGAGTGAATTAATGAATTTGGTTATAAGATCGTGACACGAAAGT
Source organism: Chymomyza fuscimana (assembly GCA_949987675.1). NCBI lineage: Eukaryota > Metazoa > Arthropoda > Insecta > Diptera > Drosophilidae > Chymomyza > Chymomyza fuscimana. The sequence continues at coordinate 130,008,303 of OX465088.1, read as the reverse complement.
ATCGCATGTTATTTTTGTTGCCAGTTTCTGAATACCTTTTATAAACTTAGATTTTTTGGAAGCATCAATCTTTTAAAAAAACCTTTCCTTTTATTCCGAAATCATTTGGACTCACTTTTTCGTTTATTCACACAAAAAATCTATATTTTACTTTGAACACACATCAATTTTCAGCTTTGTACCAGCACATTTTTTTCCAAAAATTGGGCAATTTAGTACATTATGGAATGGAAAAAACATTTTGAAGATAAGAATGTTTAAGTTTAAAAAAGACTAAAAAAAGTCTAAAATCATGACCAAAATCTTACTTTTTAGGTGAAATCATATCATCTAGGCATCAGAAATTTCTAGTTTTGCCTAAAAAGGCTGTATCTTGAGAATTTCATCATTTGCAATCCCAGAAATTGTTTGCATATAAAGTAAAGATATCGCAGGATGTCTCTGTTAAAAAATATATCGGCGAAAATAAGTGAAGCGGGCCACTTTATTCCTCGACCTCTCCGATTTTGATGATTTTTACAAATGTGGAAGAGCTACTAGCTACGTCAAATATTATTGCAAAACTCCGACTATTTATCGAGTTATCGATAACTGAAATTTGGGTTTTTCATTTTTAGACTTTTCTTTGACAAGCCATATCTCCTAAACGCATAAAGATATTGACGCGAATTTTTTTTTCATGATAGATAAAATATTAAATTTAAAAAAAAATGGTAATTTTTTTTTTAATTTTTTATTATTTTAAAACTCACAAGTAATATTCCACTTTTAAAAAAAAAATTCAAAATCGTCCGTGAAGCAAGCAAAAAATAAATGTTGGACGGAAAAAAAATGTTTCATAATAAAAAGATTGAGATTTGGGATTGGAATAATCAAGCCAGGTTTCAAAATTGTCCGTGAGATGGAGCAAGCAAAAAATAAATGTTGGACGGAAAAAACCTTGTGTCTATAAATAAAGATTTCTGTTTAGAATGCTTATCTCTGCATATTTATGGGAACTCACTGATATTCATAAATCTGGTTTCAACTGCTCCAAAGCTCTATTGCAGGGATATCCAAATAGGAAAAGATCCAATGTTAGATCAAACAGCTGCATCTTAATCATATAAAGCTGCGCCCAGTTCCCGCTCTATACTTTAATAGATGGCAAACAATTTTCGCTCCACTTACAAACTGATACACTCTGCTCAAGACTAATCAGTGTGTCTTGACATTTGGCCAAATGCATTTGTTGACATTTCAAAGCAGTTAATAAATGTTATAGCCAATTTTGAGGTGTGCTTTGAAATGTGCAAAATTAATTATAGCCATATAGTTAACTTAACTGTTGTTGGTATTATGTGTTTTTTTAATGTATTTTTTTTTTTATTGTTTGTCTTACCAACTTGGCTAACAATTAAGACGCAGTCAAGTTGCACTGTAAATATGCAAATCCCGCTGATAACTCTGGCTGCAAGCCATCATATAAGCCAACAAACCGCCACCAGGGCCAAAACCTTGTAAGCATTTTTCTTGTTGCTAATTAATTGGCAACATAATTATGCAGACGGGTAGGTGGAGGCAGTGGCAAGGCATTATTGTGTATGTTGAGGTTTCACTTTTTATGTTAGTTTATGTGGCTTGTTTTTAATTTAATAACGCGAAAAAATAAAAATGAACATGTTAAAAAAAATAAAATAAATTATAAACAACGTCGACCGCTGACAAATATTTTTATAATTAAAAACTTGAGCAAAGGTAAAGCAACAAAAACAACAACGAAGGCTTCTAGCAAAGAACTGCTGCAACACGCAACAACTGCAACAAAAAATTGAAAGTACAAAGTTGGCCGTTTGCAGTTTGAAATTTGAATTTAATTGTTGCCGGCAATGGTTTCATGGCCAACTCTGGCCAGAGCAGGCCAAGACTCGTGGTAGTTGGTTTTGACTTTTTTTTTTTTTGAATACTCTGCAGGCGGTGTAGGGTATTATAAATATGAAAGTAAATTAGCAAGAAGCTGTACTTATTATAAGAGCGTCAAATCAATCAACACAGCAATTTTTAAATATTTTTTAATATTTGAAAATTTAAAAAAAAACTTTTTTTACTCTTGTAACATTTGAAACTAAAAATTTAGAAAATAAAATTTGTAAAAACTTAAAATTTTTTAATCCTGTATCTTATACATTTTTAAAATGGTGTAGCTCAATAATGTAAAAAACTTTACTTTTAAATTAAAAAAAATATAATATTTTTTTAATAATTTTTTTTTTTAAATGAGTGCTTTTTACTCTTTATATTATTGTGACTTAACTAGTAAATAATTTTTTTTCTTGAGAAACTATAAAATATTCTTATTTTTTAAACGCGTTCCTCACATATTCATTATATTTTTTTTAACAAATTGATTTTTTGCATCAATGTTAAAAAATTAAAAAAAAATATTTATAAAATTAAAAATACAATATAATAATTTTTTTTAATTAATATAAATACAACAAATCAATGTGATGCAGCAATGTTAAAAAAATTTAAAAATAAAATGCTGTTCCATTTTGTATAATAAATTTTGTAAAACATTTTTATAATATTTTAAAGATTTAAGTATTTATATTTCATAATATTGTATTAAAAAAAATTTGTATATTTTTATATTACAATGTTAAAAAAAAAATAAAAAAAACATTTCTGTTTTTTTTCAAATATAACTTTTGAACTTCAAAAATTAAAATAATTTGTTTGTATTATTAAAAAAAAAAAAACTCAATTGTTTCGGTTTTCCAAAAAAAAAAAATATTTTTTTATTATAAAGAATACTTTTGTTTTAATGTATTACAATTTTATAAGAAATTTTTCAATTTTAAAAAATTAGCAGTGCAAAACAAAAATTTTTGAATTATTTCCATTAAACGTTTTAATTTTCATAAAATTATAAGAAATGCATTTGTTGCAAGAGAGATATAATTTTAATAAAAATTCAAAAACTCGATTTGGTGCAACAATTAAAAGAAAAAATATGTTAAAGCAAAAATTTTTTATTTTTTCCTTTTAAAGTATTAGGAAATTCTTTTTTTAAAGACGTCAAAAATTAGAACAAATTTTTGTAATACTTAATATTAAAATTGGCTTACAGTCAAAAATTAACACTGCCTAATAATGGTTTTGTAATTATTTTCATTCAAATAATACAAAAAAACAAATTTTAAAAATTAAACTAACGGAAATTTAACTGAAAAGAAATAAAATTATAATAATTTTTTTTTATTTACAATTTTTTTAATTTTTTTTTTATTTTCTTTGAATAAACAAAATATTAAAATTAAAAAAAATTAAAAAAAAAAAAGAAATTTTAATTAAAAAAAATTTTTGTTTTGGTTAAAATTAAAAAAAATTAAAATTAAAACAATATTTTTTTTATATTTAAGGAATTGGTTTTTTAAAGATGAAAAACAACATTATAATATAAATTTATGTTTTAGTGGAGCTCACTAAATTTTATAGAGTTTTGTCAAATTTCCTTTTTTATGGCTAAAAAATGTCCCTTAAGTGTGTGACCGTTTGTTAGTAAGCTTATACGCTGCAAATTTTTCTTAAAAAGTGTGACCAAAGCTGTCAAATCCATAACCCATTTAACTTTCGTTTTTATGCTCTGTTTTTAAGCTTTTATATAAAATTCCCGCAAGGGTATTTAAACTTCGTTGCTAACGTAGCAACTTGCTGTTATATATTTTTATATTTTCTGCGTTGCTCTTAGTTTTGAAATTAATTTGCATAATTTTTGTTGTAGCATAAATTGCAGCCACATTATTACAACAACTACCTAAACAAGTAGAACTTCCATTGTAAATGCCATGCAAATTAATTCCACAAGTTATTATTAATATTAATATTTGTTTTTCTCTTCTAATTGCAGGTAAGGAATTTTACAAAACAACATTTTCGAGTGGTTCATATTTCAAATTATGTAAGTACAAATTGAAGAGCAACAGCTGCAATAATTTAATTATTTGGAGAGTAAATCAATATCTCGGGCAGAAAGTTTCTCAATTGTTGGCAAACTTTAATTTTAGTTGCAAGAGAATACAAAATGCAAAAATTGCTTTATTTAAGCAGTAATAGTTGCTTTTGTGTGTAGATACTTTACATATACCAAATAGTTGTGTATCTATTTTGTAGTAATTATACTAGTTTACAGCAAAATGTATCCTCAAGTCGAAAAATTTGTTCATGGAACGGATTTCGAGATATTTCGAAAAACCACTTTTCGAAATTGAAAAAAAAGTGTGTATCTCTTGTTATACTAAACTGATTTTGATAATTTTTTTACTATACTGTATATAATTGAATTACATATCGATTATACTTGGAACATATTTTTTGTCAAATTGACGGTTTTGTCGTTATTTATCCATTCATATGAAATTTTTCGTAACTTTCAGCAAATTATTGTAAGAATTCTACTTCGAACGTAAATTTAAAAATTAAAAAATTTTTCGTACTGTTTTATTCATGGCGCGTAAAGTTTGTTCGATTACGAAGAAAATGAGTGGTTGTTTATCAAAATCGGAGAAAAAATATGGAATTAACGGGAATTTTTATAAAAAGTACAAAAAGTACATTTTTCTCAAAACCTAAAGTTTTAGACGGATAAAGATATCGTAACCAAATTAGGCATTCTGAAGTTTTTTTAGAATTCTTAAGTTCTGTACAAAATTGTATCAAAATCGGTCGACTTGTTTCTTTATACATATAGCACCCAAAATTTGCAACATTCGTTGTGTGTCCTCTGTTTATGAAGATATCATAACCAAATTTTGTGTTTGGCAGTTTTCTAGAGTTTCCCACCTAAACCAAATTTTATGAAAATCGGTTGACTATATCACATAGCTCTCACAGGACCGATCTCTCAAAAAAACGTTTTTTCAACGAAATTCGTTGTGTTTCGCGTGTTTTGGAAGATATCGTGACCAACGTTGGCGTTCCGAAGTTATTACAGCTCCCAAGCACCGTATCAAATTTGATAAAAATCGGTTGTATATATCATATACCGCCCATAGGGTAGATTTTTTTCGGATTTTTGTAAATACCCACGCACATTAGGGTGGCCATTTTTGCAAAAGTTCACGAAATGTTGGATCTAAAGTTCTCAAAATGTTTTCTTTATACCTAATAGCCAATGTTCAATTTGAAAAATTAAAATTTTAAATTTTTTCAACTTTGATCAATGTAATGGACCCTAACACTACATTTTCTCAGATCGATTTTATATTAATCAGATGTAATATTCATATAGAAAGAAGTCTATTTGAATCCCTTTTTGATGGATACAAAAAAGTGTTAAAAAATTAGTTCGAAAAAGAGGCTCAAAAACCGAAAAAAGCTAAAATTTTAACTATATGCGCTGCCATCAAATAACTACTTTTGATCGGTTTTCAATTTTGAAGTTGCTATACCTAAAAGGCAACTTTTTAAGACCTAAATTCTTTGGAATTTGTTCATACTAGGTTGGGCCACCCTAATGCACATATATTATTTTTTGTATCTTTCCATTTAATAATTTCATAAGACTTCATAAATATATCAAATATACAACAACTTCTTGTTAAAACTTGCATAATCCTATAATGAGATTTGAAGCGATACTCTTCAAGATGTCAAATTTTCCAGAATTTTTATAAGATTGTCGAAATCGAATTCGACGCCATCCAGACTAAAAAAAAATTAGATCTTAGTACTACGAAGACGACTTTCTTTTTTTTTATATGAAGTTTTATCATACCGTGCGAAATATTTCGAGCTGCGTATTATATTCCATAAGTTTTAAAAAAAACCTTTAGTTACTGCAACTTGTTAATAAGATCATGGGACATAAACCGAAAATTATTCACTTTGACATTTCTTAAACGATTAATTTTAATACTTTATTGAACATAAAAAATGTTTCAAATGTACTTTCTCAACATGTGGGCGCCGCTTGGCCGTGGCCCCAAAGCAACGAGTCGCCGCATGCCTTAATCCGCCCCTGCCCATAATTTATAAAGATATGCCATTGTAAAGTTTTGTCTGCTCATTTCACATAAGCCCCATTAAATATATCATACTCGTTACTCTGAATACTTTAGTATAGCTAAAAAATATTTAATTTAAAAATATTAAAATAAGGCGCAACATGCGATACGCATACAAAAAAAAAAAAGTTGCATAATTTCATGCGCATAGAGCAAATAATCATTATCAGTTGACATGCCCAGCACACACTTACTCACACTCACACTCACTCTCACTCACTTACTCACACTCATTCAAAACGCAGTCACACTCATGCACTGTACTCTATTTTTTTTTTTTTGCCAGACATTTCAATTTCTCACATATTTTACTGTTATTAATTTCGTATGTTGTGGACGTAGTACACAGGGAGAAAAACAAAAAAAAAAAATTTGCGTGACATTTCTCAATAACTTGCATTCATATCGCATAAAGCCATGACCAGGCGCACCCCTCGCCGACCACGTCGCCGCCCCTCGCTCGCTGACTGTCTCATTACGTGGCCGTTACCTACACCAAAGTGTCATAGATTTCCGCATTTCATATGCGGCGCATGCAGCTTTTTCTGCTGGCATATTTTTATGTTAATTTATTTGAAAAGTCAACAAAAGTTTTTCCTTGTGCTTTCCACACACACACACACCACATACACTTGCCACAGATCGAAACGTTGATTCAACAACAATGGCTGCAAGCTACAAAAACAACAAGCAGACTTAATGACCCACCCCGCCTACCTTATATACATACATATACAATATATACCCTTTTTGGTGGTTTCGGTTCTTTTGGTAAGGCCGGTGGGAACCCACTAACTGCGGGTAACGCACTTTCCTGGCAGTCATCCAGAACGCATGCCGTTGCCGTAACGGGAAAAATTGCAGTGAGCGAGAGTGGAAGCGGGAGCGGCAGCGGCAGCGGGACACACAAGCAACTCAAACAACAAACAAAACATAATAATTCAGGTACATTTATTGTGCTTCCAACTTCCGGCTTACGTGTTCTGGAATTTTAAATTAATTTTCATACTACATTGCTCTCTCTCTCTGTCTCTTTGGCTTGGTATGCCCGGATTGGGTATGCATTTTGGTGGAACCTTTACGGGCATATACCGTAGTTATGTACACACTTGATGCACATGATTCTCGTAGCATGGATTTATGGAAGGGTCTGCAGGTTATTTTGTTTTGTTTTTGTTTTTTAAATATGTGATTATGAGTTGTAAATGCTAGAAACTCGCTGGAGCGCGTGTAATATGATATTCCAAATGCTAATGGTAACTGAATGCATTCATTGCGTTAATTAGATTTTTGCGTTGGAATCAAGTTATTAACAATGGAGTGGTACAATAGGGAATTTTAAAATTCAACATATAATGGGCTGTAGAGTAAAAAAGAATTCTAAGGCTGCCTAGGCTGCTTTGTGAGCTCTTCGAAAACAATGTTGGAAAAAGTTGCAACGCAGATTATCATAAAGAAATCATACTAAAATTATTCCTAAAAGATACTACGAAAAAGATAGATAGATAGATATAAAGCAGTTTGGGCACATTAAGTTTACTGTGTTATCGATTTAAAGAGAGCCACATATGCAAACCAAATTTTATCGAAAACATCAAAATGCTACAATTTAGAAATGGATTTTTGAAATTTTAACTATTATATTTCAAAAACAAACCACACAGTATTTATTTAATATACTATGGGGTGAAGATAGTCAGATCCGTGGCAGAACGACAATGGGAAACCATGTCCGGCTGTCACATCTCCCGAGCACTCTGGCCAAGATACAACCCAAAGGGAACTTCCAAACTCCTGCGATTCCACAAGAGCAGGACAAGGAGGGTGACGGGAGTTGTAATAGGCCTTCTGGCTGAGAGGGCGCATGTACCCCACAAAGATTTCAGTCGCAGCTGCTGGGATGAGGAGGTGATAGAAAGCCTCCAACACCTGCTGGTGTGACTGCACTGCACTTCTTAGGAAACGCACCCAATCTGTCATAACCTTCTCCACTCAGTTTCTCTCAAATAGGCATCACAATGGGCCGCAAGTCCTCCGGGTGATCTAGGCCTTGTGCCGAGCTGCCTACATAACCTAATCTAAGATCGATCGATCTTTTCGCCAATTTAAATTTATTTTCTCAAATTCCAATTATTTATCAAGTTATCGATAACTGATATGAACCTAAATTATATTAAGATGGACTTTAATATTAATATAATTGTATTTTATTAAATTTTTTCTAAAAGAATGGACATTATTTACCGACCTATCGATAATAATAGTTAACAAATTTTTAAAAATTTTGGTATCCTCAACATGTAATTTCCTTAGTAAATGGCATGCCAAAACCGAAAATGCAGTTCAAAAATTTTTTCATGAAACGGATTTCGAGATATTTTGAAAAAAAACATTTTTCGAAATTAAAAAAAAGTGACTTTAATTAAAAGCAAAAATCTCTAGTTGTACTAAACTGATTTTGATAATTTTTTTACTAAACTTTAGATAATTCAATTACACATCGATTGTACTTGAAACATATTTTTTTTCAAATTTACGGCTTGGGCGCTATTTATGCATTCATATGAAATTTTTCATAATTTTTAGCAAAGTTTTGAATAAAATTCTATTTCGAACGTAAATTTAATAAATAAAATTCTATGTGTGCTATATGATATGATGATAAAATGTGGTACAGAGCTTGAGAACACTAAAAACTTTTCAATTCCAAATTTGGTTTGGATTTTTATAAACAAACGAATTATTCTTCTAAAACTTATGGGTTTGAAAACTAATGGAAATTTTCACATATTACAAAAATTCTTGTTATTTCCATAATTTTTTTCCGTTTTTGATGAAAAACCACTAATTTTCTTCGTAATCGATCGAACTTTACGAGCCATGAATAAAACTTTATTAAACAATATTGTAAAATTTATAAATTTACGTTCGAAATAGATTTTTTTTTTGCTTTTTTTTATTTAAAATTTAAAAATTGTGTTCCAAAAATGAGAAAGTATCTTATTAACTGTTCCCATCAACTGTATTTTTTTTTTTTTCTCAAATTCCAGTTATTGGTCGAGCTATCAATAACTTATATAAATATAAATATATATTAAGGTAGATTAAGTCGATAATTAAAGAAGATATTAATATATTATTTTTTCCAAAAAAATACAAATCCTTAAATTAAAACTAAGATTTAATGTTTTTAATAAAATTTTCTTTTAATTTTCTAATATAGTTTTTTTGTACTTTATTAAGTACTCTAAATAGAGGAAAGAGAGAAACTTTGGAGATGGTTGTTTTCACATATGTTCGAAAGAATATATTAAACATGAGTTTTAAAAATTAAAAATAAATATTAAATTTTTTCAAAAAAGTCACATTATTTATCGATCTATCGATAATTGAATATTGAGTGATAAGAAGGGTATTTACATAATTTTTCCCATTAAAAAAATTTTAAACTAAAAAAAAAAATAAATATAAATGTATAAAATATTTAGTTTTATTTTTTTCATTTTTTGTTGTTATTGTTAAAATTTTGTCCTTTATTTTAAATTTTTAACGAACCAATTGAAAATAAGGTATAGGGTACAAAAAATAAAATGCCAGACTTTATGGTCTTCTAATTGCTTCTAGAAATAAATATTCCTAAAAAAATTTGAATAAAAATTTGTCAAAATAATAATAATAGTCGTCTAAACGTCTGAAATAAAATATTCTACTATAAAAAAATAAACCATAAAAATTTAACCATTTTCAATATTTTGAATTTGCGCTTAACTCCTTTCGAGCCATTTCTAAATATTCTACAAAAACAAACTTCATACAAATATAGATGATAGCCTTGATAGAAGAATTCAAAGGTTATTAAGTGAAAGATTTCGAAGCTGTTCTGACAGTTAAGTTTGTAAGATGGCAAAAAAGCCAGATTTCTTTCAAAGCGAAAAGTTACTAATTAAACCGATTTGCCTTTTTTTTTTAAGCACATTCCTTTTATCTTTTTTTTTCTTTAAAATCATTATTTTTTTAATAAGTAAAATTAATGAGTCATGTATTAAAATTTTTTCTTTTTCCTTTAAGTACTTAGCATAAAAAATTTATGACATGATAAATGCATTTTATGGCAACCTTTCTAATGTTTTAAAATTTAAGTTTTATATTAACGACTAAAATTTTTTATTGTATTGCTATTTTTTATTTTAACTTTTGCAGTTATTAAATATGCATTTATTAACTTGACTGCATTTCTATTTACACGACCGAAAGACTGAAAATATTATTTTTTAAATATTTTTTTATAATATCATATTTGTTTACAGCTTTCATATGTTAACTTTGACAGTATATTAATTAGATTTTTATGTAAATATTTTGTCACTTTTTTATTGAACATGAAAAACAAATAAATATATGCAAAAAAAAAAGGGCGTAAGGCGCTGGTCATTTATATTAAAAGTAATACTTTTATGCATTTAATTTCCTTTCCTATCATTAATTTTGTAGATAATAATATTGTCATATATTTCATGCAAACCACTTAAGCACTTTTGAGATACTTTTGTATTGAGAGCGAGTGAGACAAATGTCACATTGTCGCTTAATTTGATTTGATTTTCAAACAATTTGCATACAAGTTAATAATTCATTCGAGAAAAAATAAAAAAAATACAACTACGAAATCAATCTGCGTAGCATTTAACATTTATCGCAAATCGAGTGAATGAGGCCTTTGGGCTAGATACGTAAACTGGTTTGCAACAGACCCAATTGAATGATTTTCATGCTCAAAAAAAAAACTTGTAGCAAGTTTAAAAAATTGATTTACAATTTTCAAAAAAAAAAAAAATATATAAAATCAAAAAAATAAAAGGAAACCAGTTGGGCTTGTACGCTGAAATATTAATAATAGGAAAATGTTGCACATGTAGCGGCTGCATGTGGGTTATGGCTAAAAATAGCATCTCACAGATACGTAGATACATATACACACCAATACACATAAGGCAGAGGTAGCTATAGCCCACCATGGGAAAAACAATTGACAACGTGGCGTATGTGTGTCCTCGGTCAATTTCATACACTGCTTTAAGCAGTCAATAGAAATTTAAACTGCTCCAAAGCATTATTAGGGGCTTAAAGTTCTAAAGCCATTTTAAACGGATGCGAAAGATACTAAGCAAAGATACTTAGATACTACTTAGCGCATCGCATCCTGTATTCTAAACTAGCTACAAATTTTTCATTTACGGAAAAAATTATATATTCAGTTATCGATAAATCAATAAGTAATCGAAAGGTTGCAAAAAACTTTAAGAGTTAAATATTGGCTAGTACAGAATTCTATTTAAATAGTGCCCCGCTTTATTTATTTCCGCCCATGTGTTCTTCTTATTTTATTTATTTATTTTAAACGTATCTTTTAAAAGCCATCGAACAGTCGAAGCTTGTCTAGAATTTCAGTCTATTTCCGAACAACATTGAAATTCGGAACAATCCTGAATTCTCACGAATTTCTTAACATAAAAAATTAATTTTTTTTTTTATTTTTAAAGGCAAATAAAATTTTGTTTAAATTGTAAAATAATTTCTATAGTTTTAAAACAACATATTTTTTAGCACCAGAAAAAATAAATTCATTACCTTAGCAAAAACGCTATTTGCATTATAACGATCATTTCCAATAGCCAGTATACAATTTTCCTATATGTATAAGAAAGATCGTCTCTTACGTCTTGGAAACGTTAAGGCAGCTAAGCCAAGAAATTAAAAAGTGTTTTTGCTTTAAAAAGGGAATCATCTACATGCACCAAAAAAGATTTTTTATATAACGCTCAATTGCATAAATATCAATTATCAATCAAAAAGTTCTTTATTTATAGATTTTTAGTTTCTGTACACCTTAAACGACTTTTAAAAGAAAATGCATTAATTAATTTGCAAAAGTTGTATATTCTATAAATTTTAAAAGCAATAGCTCTAAAAGCATCAATTGTAATCGAAATAATCGTTTTTATGCAAATTTTTTTTTTAATTTTTATGCAACTAAATAAATTAGATAAGCTGCATATATTAATCAATTAAAATTTATTTAGTTTTCTGAAATTTTTCTAGAGTTTAAAAAACTTGCATTAAACCGATTATTCGCATAATAGACGCACTTAAGGCCGTCTTGCAGACTTTTTAGCTACAGAATGTTAAAGTGTATTGAAAATTCGCTGCAATCGAATTTATCGTTTTCAACTTGTTAATTTTTTTGTTTTAATTCAGCATTGCGACAAGTGAATGGCCAACGGCCACGAATTGAGTAATAATCAGCGACTCGGAATGAAATTGAAAATTGCATATGAAAAATGTTCGACAACGTGCCACATTCAGCTCTTCCGTGCCGCACAATGTTGCAAGTAACTTTTCAACTTTTACTCTGAGGCCATTCGCAGAAAAATTTTTATGCAGCACTTTTTGATTGAATTATGCGAATTTCCAACGTAGATAGAGCGCACTGTACTACACCCCCAAAGACATTGCTTGAACAACGATTACAGCATTACTTTGCTGTAGCATTGTTGTTGTTTTTGGCCTTGTGGCGCCGGCTGTTGCACAACAAAAACAACAACAAAAACGACTATTCGTTTATATATTCAAGTCAAAAACTATGCACAAAAATTGAAAGTGAACTTGCGACTTTCATTTTTTGTTTGTTGTTGCATGTTGTTGTTGCTTGTTTATTTGTTGTTTGTTGTTGTTACGAACTGTTTTTGATTCTCATAAGCCGCTTAACTGTTTTCATTTCAACTTATTTAGCTTAATTTACCTTGACAACACTGCGTATACGCAATATTTATGTATTTTTTCTTTTGCTTTTTATTCAAGTGCTGAACACGAACCCAAAATCCAAAAACTCACGCACGAAACTCTTAAGCTGCAATTCATTTGTAAATGAAAATATTTTTGTATTTTAAAAAAGTTTCTGTGATTTTTTAATGCAAGTGAAAGCAACAGGTTGATTGCAACTCTGTAACAACTAAACGGAGGATTTAAATTAATGCGGGTATTATCCAACACTGCCAAAAACATGATAATGCACATTTGACTCAAGTTCATTAACTTTATTTTACATGCGGAAGTTTTTTAATTGTTTTCTAGTCTCGTATAAGTCTATAAAGTTAAAACTTTTGACTTAATTAGATGAATTGTGTTGTTTTATTGTGGCATAAAAATTAAAGTTTATTTCTAGGCTGTAATTTGGAGCAGCGCTTAAGTTTTTATATTCGTTAAGGTATTAAGTTATAGGTAGCATTAAATAAAAAAATTTATAACGTAAATTTGTTAGTGGTAAAAGGAAAGGAAAAAAATTTTACTGCAGGCCAAGCTTTAAATTTTGCTTTCACTAAGTTTTTTTTGAAAATAATTTTTTTATGTGTATAAATAAATATGAAAATAAGTGTAGCGACTACTTTTTAAATCGATCTTTTCGATTTTGTTTATTTATTATTATTATTTATGCTCAAAAATTTTGTTTTCAAACTCATCGAATTATCGATTGTTTATCGAGTAATCGATAACTGAAAAGACATACTATATATATCGCAAAGGAATAAAGATATTCGAATTACTTTGTTTTTATTCTTTAAAGATACTATACATAATTGGTTTAAAAAAAAAATAATTTAAAAAAAATAATATATTAACAAAATTCTTTTATTAAATTTTAATTTTTTTAACTAAAAAAAAAATGTAAAATTAAAATTTAAAAATTGTTAAAAATATTTTAAACCGGTTTTTAGTCAAATTTATATTTAAAAAAAGTTTTTAAAGTTTATTAAATTTGATTAAAAATATTTTTTTTAGTTTAAGTAAAATTTTTAATAAAAAAATTATTGTTTTGGTTATCGTAAACGAATATATATATTCGAATTATATTTTTATTATTGAAAGATATAATACAAAATTTATTTTAAAAAAATGTTTAAAAACAAATTTAAACAAAAATGAATATAAAAAAAAAAAAAAAAATTTTTTTTTTTTATTTTGAATTTAAATTAAAAAAAAATTTCAAATTAAATTTTAAAAATTGTTAAAAATATTTAAAACCAAGAGTTTTTTAATCAAACTTATATATAAAAAATTTGTTTTAAATTTAAATTTGATTAAAAAAATTTGAATTTTAAGTTTTTAACTATTTTTTAATAAAATATGAATTTAAAAAAAAATTTTTTTTTTAATTTATATATAAATAAAAAAATATTTGTTTTTAAATATTTGCAAAAAATATTTTAACTTTTAACTTACTGATTTTATAAAAATATTCTCTAAATTAAAGCCTTTTTTGAAAACTATAAGCTGACATCGAAATGCACAGCAACACCTAAACAAGTTAAACACATTTAACAAAAATATGTTAAATATAATAAATTTATCGCAAAATCCTAATTAATGCTATGAAACACATTTATGAGAGCTCCTTTGATAAGCTCTGTTCGTAAATTGTCAGGAATCAAAATTATACTGGCTCATTTGCAAATGGCTATAATTAGTTTATTAGCTCAGATTGCATGTTGCACAGTGAATAATGTTTAGTTGAAGCCCAGAATGACGCACTGCCAGCTAATGCTTTCTAATTAACTCAATTCAAACACTTCCACATGCAGAGATATGCTTATGTATAATACATTACTATGTATATAGCAGGTATATGCGTATACTTAACATAATGCATGCAAAGAGTGTTATTCAAAAGCTCATTTATTCATTCATATCTCTTAATTATATCAGTTGCAACTGACAAGACTTTATAATATAATGTTATAGTTTACCTTACTACCCAATGTGTCATTATCAAATAGCCAAGCCAGCAGTCGACAGTCTGTCTATCTATAAGTCTGTTCAACTGACTGACAGTTCATCCAATTGTCCGCCTCTTAGAGTCAAGACATTCCATTGCTGTCTCAGCTGCTTCAATGTGCAGCCCAGTGGCTTAATTAGGGGGAATCAAGAGATAATGTACTCAAACTAAGTGTGCAGTAAAAACCAAAGAGGGAGCGAGAGTTTATACTTTCTTAAAGAAAGAAGCTCTTGTTATTTTTTCAATTACTCTCTCACGCTCATTTTGTCGACTTTTTATGCACTGTACAGTGAGTGAATTGCTCCCCACTATCTTGGTGAATACAATATTCATCTACACTCACTTAAAAGAGTGCAACCCCTTTGAAGCCAAAAGCCAACTACGCCCCTGCTGCGGCTTATCAGTGTCAGGCCACGCGCCAAATTATGCGATAGGCTGCAACAGTTGCCCATTATGAGTGACTTCAGTACCAGGTTGGTAGTACGGGGAAGAGTTTACTCAACTGCCTATTATTGTTGAAGGTAATCAATAAATTATATACTGCTTAAGTATGTGCGGCACTGTAGAGCAGGAAATTTATGTAATACATACTGCTACGCCTAGACAATGCATACGTAGTGCACATGGACGCCGTAGAGTCCGTAATCCCCCGCCCAGCGCACCACCATGTTAACAACAATTTTGGTTGGCCCCGAGTCACGAGGCAAAGTCAGAGCGCGATTGAGTCAATTTTAATTCAATGATATTAAATGCATTCGAGCGTTTATTTTCAACTTAATTACAACACGCACTTACAAGTATAAACGCACTCACACACACACACACACACACACACACACACACACAGTGACTAGCAAATATATGCTGACGTGTATTTACATACCGGTTTTTTTGTTGCCGCATTGTTGTTATTATTGTTGCTGCACAATTAATGCCACCGCAGGAGCCGCGGTCGCAACATTATATACACAGTGGCGGTTGCAAAAGTATTCCCTTTGAAAAAATTTTAAGAAACTGATATTACACACCCCTTTGGGTGCGCCACTGTTAATCACATATGCAAAAAAAAAAGCTTGCTGCTTCGTAGGCGATTTTTATCGCAAGTTGCGAAAATTGCAATTCAATTATTTATAATGTTTACACGACCTGATCAAAAACAACTTAACAACACCAACACTTACTCACACACTTGCCAACAACACTCACAATGCATTAATTGCTATGAATGAGTGTGTGTAAACATTTAAAAAGCTTTTTTGTGTTTTACTTACTTAATTGTTCCGTTTAAAAGATTTTCAGCTGTTTTTTAAAAGAAAGTATTTAATAATACAAAACTGCAGCAGTAAAGACTTTAATGAAGAAATGCGTTAAGTTTAAAGTTTATGAGACATTATGAGGAATATATAATTCATCTATTTTGGGGACAGTTTTTAAGAGAATTTATAAAACAATTAAGCAAAATGTTGGCTTTAATAAAGAAAAATTATTTCTAGGGCTTTTTATGCACTGAGAGAAAATAAGATGAGACTTGTATAAAATTTCATAATATATATGAGCAAAGTATTTTTTTTTTTTTTTTTTTTTTTTTTTTTTTTTTTTTTTATTATAAAAAAGGTTGTATATTATGTAATTAAACTAGTTCCCTACTACCAATCTTGGCAGCTTAACCTAGATGTACATTAAAAAAAAATTAAATAAAAACCAATTATAATCTAAGGGTTCTACATACGAAAAACAAAAAAAAAAAAAAAATAATATTTACAGAATGTGTATATACATATTTATATGTGCTTTTAAAACGTTTAAACTTAATTATAGGAATCGCAAAGGAAGGTCCCCTGGATGGCACCTTTTAAGTCTTCTCTTTCTAGCTCTCAAGGTCAGCCGCCTTGCAAGCGCATTTGGATGTATTTCAAGGCGTTCGACGTATTTTTGAGCTTGTGACTGTATGACGTCGCCAACTTTAGGGATTTTCAGATCCCTTTCAATATCCCTTGTGCGCATGTACCAAGGAGCATTGGAAATTTTTCTGAGGATTTTGCTTTGCGCCACTCTAATTTTGCTAATGTGGGACTTCGCAGCAATGCCGTACACTTGCAGCGCATACTTCCAGATTGGGCTCAAAATGGAATTGTATATGGTGACTTTGTTGGAAAGGGATAGCTTATTTTTGGGGGAAAGCAGCCATGTTATTTTCTTAGCTCTGGCAAAAACTGTTCGCTGAACCATCGTTATATGCCTTTTGAAAGTAAGACTTCTGTCCAAAATTACACCCAGGTATTTATGTGCAGGCTCATGCTTGAGAGTGGATCCCAGCATCAAAATTCCGGGGCATGATAGTCGTCTTTTGGCGAATGTTACACATGCGCATTTGCTGCCGTTGATTCCTATGTTCCAATCTAAAGCCCACTTTTCGAAACTACATACGTATTGCTGCAAAGCCTCCGTGGCAATGTCAATTTCCAAGTTTCTCGTCAGCACTGCAGTGTCATCAGCGTAAGTAGCAATGAGAATATTATCCACACCAACTCTTGTAACTGCACCAGACGTAGGCATATCTGCAGTATAAATTGAGTAAAGAGTAGGTCCTAGCACACTGCCTTGGGGAACACCTGCACAGATTGGTCGCTTTCTGGATTTTGCTCCATCGACCACGACACAAAAGGACCTGTCCATTAGAAAGCTGTTGACGAGCTGGAAAAGTTGAGGAGTCAGACTGCTCTTTAATTTGCTAAGCAGGCCATCATGCCACACCCTATCAAAAGCTTGCTGAATATCCATGAACACAGCCACTGAATACATTTTATACTCCATGGCCTCCAATGCAAAATTGACAACACGGTGTAGTTGTTCTGGAGTACCGTGACTTTTACGAAAGCCAAACTGCCACTTTGGAATTGCTTGCGAAACGCTTTCGAGTTGGAGAATTCGGTTTAGAATAACCCTTTCCATCATTTTACCCAGGGCAGGGAGGAGACTGATTGGCCTATAAGCGTCGACTTCAGTGGGCTGTTTCTCTGGCTTCGGTATCATCGTTATTAGCGCAGACTTCCAGATATTTGGAAAATGTCCCAATTTAAGTATGCTATTGAAAAGCAGAACGATGAAAAGAAGCGCTTTTGTTGGAAGAAGCTTAAGTGTCCTGTTATCTAAGCGGTCTTCGCCTGGAGATTTTTTAGCCTTTAGTTTTTTGATCTGCAGTTCCACCTCCTGAAGGGTGACTGGGTTCGTAGGCAACGACATTTGAAATGGCGTCTCCAACTGCATTCGAACATTCGTTCGCATGACTTCCGGCGAGAGATTAAGCGGTTTAAATCTTTCCTCTAAGCTGTCAGCAAAGATTTCAGCCTTCTGCAGACTGGAATAACACCAGCCACCTGCTGGGTCCTTAATTGGGGCTTTCGGGATCGCCTGCCTCTTGATGCGATTTGTAAGCCTCCAAAGAGAATAGTTGGCAGATAAATCGGGGCTTGCACTATCCAGCAAGCGGTCAAATGAATCTTGCTTGTATTTTACAAGGACCTTTTGAAGACGATTAGACAACCTCCTGTAGATCTGATGGACACGAACGTCTCCCGTTCTTGCGTATTCCCTTCTGACTCGTCGTTTTAGTTTTATAAGCTCGGAAGCAATAGGAGGCAGTGGATCTCTTCGATTCTGACTTGGTAAACACTGAGTCTTGTTAGCGGCGTACGACGCGGCCTGTGAAATGTTGCTCATGAAGATAGAGACTGCATCTTCAATATCGTCTGCGTTGTTAATTTCCATATTAAGATTCAATCTTTTATCCAGATCAGATTTAAAAGCTTCCACAGAAGAGCCGAACGGCAGCATATGTTGCTTCCTGGGCTTAAATTTCGGTGTTTGATGCAGTGTTGCTAAAACTGGCAAGTGATCCGAAGAAAGTTCATATAGCATCTTTACTGTAAACTTATTCCAAGCAATACCATTAATGATGAAAAAATCCAGAGCAGAGGGGACAAGCCGAGTGTTATACGAGTAAAACGTTGGCTCACCAGTGGCTAAAATTTGGCACGAACTACTAGTTATGGCCTCTTGCAAACGATTTCCACGGTAGCACGACCTTAAGTTACCCCACCATGGGTGCTTTGCGTTAAAATCGCCGCCGGCGATGAATGTGTCACCCAAGGTGATTATAAGTTGATCGAAGTCGGCCTTTGTCCAATGTTCTTTGGGTGGAAGGTATAAGGACGCAATCGAAACGTCGCCGCCATGCATGGGCACATTCACACTCGCAATCTGCACTTTCATATTTGAAGTAGGCTCATTCTGTGAGTGCGCAATCATAGACCTAACGATAACTGCAGAACCACCTTTAGAGTTACCACTGGGATGATTAGCATAGTATTGATCATAACCGGGTAGATATGCTTCCTGTCCAGAGCGCATATGAGTCTCCGTAATCAGCATAATGTCAATATTGTTGGCACTAAGAAAAAGCCTAAGTTCTTCGTTCTTTCTGACCAGTCCCCGTGCGTTCCATAATCCGATTTTTAGATCAGGATTATTCATTTTGATATGAATTTGTTGACCAGGTCACGAAAGGCTTTATTAGATTCCAACGTTTCCTGAATTAGTTTGAACATTTGGTCCAATCTGGAATTAATATCCTGAATAGCTTTTTCAAACATGCTAAATTTTTTGTTTAGCCCTTGATCTTCTACAAAGTCTCTTGGCTCTGGCATATTTTGTTTTGCAGTTCTATTGAAGTTTTCACTATTATTATGTCTAGCCATGTCAGCATAGGAGAAACCGTTTTTGACGACGGAGTCAGAAATAAAGTTAGAGTTCGAGGTGAATTGGTTGTTTATCCTACTGGGAGG
Organism: Chymomyza fuscimana; assembly: GCA_949987675.1. NCBI lineage: Eukaryota > Metazoa > Arthropoda > Insecta > Diptera > Drosophilidae > Chymomyza > Chymomyza fuscimana. The sequence goes on along the minus strand of OX465088.1, from coordinate 129,988,582 downwards.
CGAAGGTCCATTTTTTGACAATCTTACTCCTGGCTTAAGTTTTTTAGCTAGATCCATTCTGACTTTACAACCTTTAAAAGAGGAAGCGTGATCGCCGCCACAATTTGCACAAATATTGGTCTCGCTCATTCGCAGCTCGCAGAAGTTAGAGCCAGTGGGGTGATCACCCGAGCATTTACCGCAAACTGGCTTCTTAAGACAGTAGTTGCGAGTGTGGCCAAAATCTTGGCATCTGAAACATTGCACCAGTTCTTTGTTATGATGCGATCGCATCACTGTAACCCTATGTCTGCCTATATGGCTTATTTTAACAGCGTCTGCTACGTTAGGAGTCTGCTTAAGGTTGACATAAAACATATTTTGTCTTGTTTTAGCATTTTTTATTTGTTCGTCATCCTCTTCGTTAATTGTTATGCTACGCCAATCGTGTTTTCGAGGGCAGTAGATGTTGAGTACCTCAAAACCTCTATCTGTAAAAGCATTCGTAATCTGTTCTTTGGGAACATTGGGATGTATATCCTTGATCAACAGTCTATATGGCTTGTTTTCCCTAAGCTGATGATGCCAGAATTCACAATTGTGCTGCGTTAGCACTTTTACTACAGCTCTAAATATTTCGGAGCTTTTAGCATAAATTCGCATAACGCCAGATTGGGATGTGCGAACGTCAATTTCATTGGAAGGAATAACCGAATTAAGCACCTCCTCAAGTTTTTCAAGCTGGATAACATGTGGCACACAAATAGGCGGAGGCTTAGCAGTTGAGCTTTTCTGTTGAACAGAGTAAGCCTCGTTTGATAGATCGGGACAACTACCTTGGTCATCCATTTCCATGACAGCCTCAGCTTCCTCAGCAAGAGCAGCAAAACGATTATTCTGACGTGACGCTACAGCATTCTTGACATTAGTGCGCTTATTTACAATATTAACGGGTGTCGGCTTAGCTTTAGCTATAGTTTTTGTCGCCTTCACTTCTCTTTTCTGCTTTCTGCGAACAGAAACCAGAGGTAATTGGAAGGAGCACGAGTCCTTTACTGAAGCCTCATTAATAGGCTTAAGCTTTGATACTGAAGCTGCAAACGAGCATATACTAGCCGTTGTTGCGCTTGAAGTTGTGTAAGTTAAAAAAGAACTTACAGTAGACGACGTGCAAGTTGTCGTCGTAGTTGTCGCTTGTGCACTGACTGAAGACAGCTTAAAATCCCTTATGAGTTGAGAACGAAGTTCCGAGGGAGATTGACCAGCTAACAGTTTCATGTTCTCAAACCCAGGCAGTTTTTTCCTCTTCTGGGAACTGGAAAGTGGGTCCAAATCCATTTTTGAGCAGTCAGCAAAACTTTCGTCGCGGAAAGAATTACCCTGTTAAAGTTGTATTTAATTGACTTCGATGCAGAAGCCAAATTGAATGATACGAGCACGGTTCTCTGACCCCTCGTTTGCGACTGCGCGCAGGCCGAGGGGTATAGTCTTGCCCTATAGTGAGAGCACGCAATAACCGTTTAGTTCGATTTTGAAATACAGTGTGTACAAACACGAAAAGAGAGTACACACATGCACAATGTGTACACACACGGTATTTATATACACACACTGTCACTGCACAACTTTTAGTTTTGTTTTTTGTGTTTTAATTGCTAAAACTTATTGACCCACATAAATATTGGTGTTCGGGAATGAAATAGATTATGCCACTAATGTGGACTTGTCCATAAATTAAGATTTTTGTAAAATTTAACTTTTCACAACCGAAGAAAAATTTCTCATGTCCACACACGTGTTAGCGCTGCCAACTCCGACCGATGAATGAGCAAAGTATTTTATACAAAAATAACAGCATAGCAGATTTTAATTAAAAGCAAATCATATAAATTTAGGATCGCTGAGGAAAAAAAACTATTCTCGATCAATGCTTATCGCATTTACTAAAATTAACGATTGTTGATTTAAGAATCGTAATTTTAATTTCTCATTGTTTGATCGAAGTGTTAGATTTTCAGATGATTCTCCGAAAGCTGGAAAAACTATGACTTGAAATAGAAAAAAAAAATATTTAAAAAGTCCTTCCAATTCTTTTATTTTTAAAGCGAGTTTTAATGAGATAACAAACCAGGAAATAAGTGTTATGCGGTTAAAAAAAAAAACAAAGCAATGTATTGGAAAATTTTTACAATATTTAATTTTTTTTGTAAAGGACTATACGAATAAAAATATATATTTATTTTTAATTTGTATCAAAAAAATCGAGAAATAAAAATTTTCTAGATGTGGACCAAAGCTGACATTTAGACAGTTTGGGTAGTTCCAGCCGTTTTGGCTAATCCAACTAAACACTTGCAATAAATAAAATAAATGTATTTTTTGTATTATTCAATTATTAAAAAAAAAAATTATGAAATAATAGTTAAATATAAATATAAAATTGGACCAAGGTTTTTAAAATTACTTTCAATTACGACAATATACCTAACATTTTTATTCATAGCTTTAAAAAATATTCCTGTCTCAGCTGAAAAGATTTTTACATCTAACTCTGTAATTTTTAATGGCTAGCTTTAAGCAAAACTTACATATATTATAAAAATAAGGCAAATTGTTAAACTTAACTTAAAATAAATATAAAATTATAATAAAAATTTTAAATACAAATCAATTGTTAATATTAAAACAATCAGATACTGTAATCGCTAAAGATGTATTTTAAAAAAAATTAATTTTTTTTTTAGCTAAAAATTCAAATTATAAAAAAATAGTTCATATTTATTTTTATTCACAAAACGCGAAATAAATCTTATTTTTCAATTTTTAAAATATAATTTACTTATACATTTTTAACAAACAATATATATATATAAATTTATATCTCTTATAAAAAATCAATGAGATCATTATTTAGATAGGTTTGCTAATACATAAGTTCATAACTTACTTCTTACTATTTCACATGAAGACTTAGTATTATTTATTTTTAAGATTTATCCATAAATTGATTCGAAAGTCAAAGCACGCTTCATAGCTGAGATAAACGTTAATCGAGTGTTTGTCGACTAGTCGATAACTTTAAGAACAACGCACGCAATGACAAAACTTCATATTAAAAAAAAATCCGAAATGGGATATCCCAAATGGAATTTTTTTTTTTAAATGAAGTTTTGTCATTCCGAAAATTAATGAATACTATAAAAATTACAATATGAAACATATAATTCGATAAATTTGAATTTGAAGAAGATTGAATGTAAACTAATAAAGAAACAAATGGAAATCCTAAATCGGCATAAATTATTAATCGTACCCAAGGCATGCACGTTACAACGGGTTGTACAACTTGGCTGTGTGTTTGGTTGCATCGTGTTTGGTTTTATCGTATGAAATTTTGTAAGGTTGTAAAAGCAAATTGGTTTAAGTAATATTCAAAAAGTGAATATCTTTTTATGCCAAAGTTAGGGGAAAATATTCAAAAACTTGAGTTTCTTGCTTTCTTGTTTAAAAAATTGATCCATCTCAGTCTTACCTTAAGACAAATTGACAAAAATAGTATTATTAATAACTGAAACTTACATTTTTCCATTGTAGAAATAGAGCAGAAAAAATTATCGAATGGAAATCGATATCATTAATTACTTGTATACCCTGTAACTTAAGGTACAAATGGTATGTTAGTGTTGTTAAGTACAGTCAAACCTGTTTTTGTGCGGGGGATAAGGACCGCATAAAAAAAAAAAATTCGCACAAAAAAAAAAACGCACAAATGCAGGTATATATGTTACATAGAGAAGGATATGTCGATGTGCCACCAGCGCTACCTAGGTCATGATGACTAGAGAAGTCTATATAGTCACATCCGTCGGTCTGGCTATCTGTCTGGCCATTCGTATGAACGCTTAGATCTCAGAAATAATAATAGCCAGAACAACCAAACTATGGATTTGGAATCTATATTTTATTATAGAAAACAAGTTTCTTTGGTTTTTTTGATATCGAATTTTCTTATTCAGACAAATTTAGCATTCAGAGATTTTTTAAAGTTTCTAGGTAATGTGCCAAATTGAATCAAAATCCATTTGCAATCTAAAGTATTTTTTTTCAAGGTGTAGTATATCTCAAAGTCGGCCAAGCGCACAAAGTTTGATGAGAATTCTAGCTTTATAAAGGTTAAGCATGGACTGCCGTTCTTCCAGCCTAATGGTGAAGAAAACGAAAAAAGTTGTAATCCATTTGCAAATCAGAAGAAATCAAAATCTTCTTTGCCTTAAAATCTTCAAGAGACAGTTTATATTTATTATAGTATTTGACATGTATGTTCTCCATATTGAGTCAGACCGGGAACTATCACATATTTAATAACTGATATTGAAGAACTTTGCTGTTTTCAATTAAAACAAGCATTCCCATGAGATCCTATTTACGAGTTACAATATCAAATACTTATTGATCCAATACACTTTAGTATCCCTAAAGCCCATTGCATTGTAACTAAGTCCAATGCAATTTTGTGGCATCTCTTGTTGCATGTCCGGTTAATTTGGTGGCATACCGGCACACAGCAAAAGGCCTTTGCTTATGTGTACGCAAAGTACATAGATATGTAATCTATAGTCTGTAAGTGTGCGTGTGTGGGCTGTTTCTATGCAAAATGAATTAGTTGAGAAGGGGCCGTACATTAACCTTTAAGCCTACCAATTCACTCAGCTCTAATCATTGATGCACTTTGGAAGATTCCAGTTATAGTTGGTTTTAGCTAAAATCGAAATTATTTTGTTACTGTGTGTGTGTGTGTGCGGCAGGTATGTTATATATTCGTACTATATACAAGACATGCAAAATGCGAGCCACATATGCATTTAATTCAATTTTATTCAAATTGCCCAGTAAATTGCCCAACACTAATTTCACGTGCTGAAAATGCAACGCTGATGATGGCTATGATATGGACGTTGGAGCCCATCTGTAAAGAGGGCGGGGGCTTCAGCTGTTGATGTTGTTGGCTACTCGTAAAAATAATGTTTTTATGCTTGCACCGAGCTGTGCACAAAGTAATTTCATTCCATAAATTTCCACTTAATTAGCGACCTGAGTTGCGGAGTGGGTGAGACCGCCGCCCAGAGCTCCGACGTTGTCGCTGTAGTTTGCCACCAACGTAGGCGATGACGTTGCAACATGGTGTTTGCGCTGCCCCTCCACCTGGTAGCACTCTAAGCCCTGCCTTCTAAAGCCTTTTGGACACGCCGGTCAGCCTGAGCAATTTACGCTTAAATTTCCGTTGCACATTTTTCAAGGCAATTGCGTACAAAGTTTCCCTGCTCGTAATTTATGTTAATTCACGCAATTTCAAGCCATCCAACTTAACTTGGCATAGCAGTCGCTGCCGTGACGTCGACGTCGTCGGAGGGGCTGCCAAAGGCATGTCACGCAGCTCCCTAATCCATGGATAAAGTCGAGCTGCTACTGTGCATCAACGGCAATCGAAAAACGCACATAAAAATCTGTTATGCCCTGCCAACCGCCTATAGCTTTTAGCTGTTTACTTTTATTCACTTTGTTACCTTTAAAAATTGCCTAGAGTTATTAACATTAAAGATGACTTTGAGATGATTCTTCAATGTGGGCTGTTTAAAAGCAAACAAGTGCCTTAAAGAAAACGTTAAGGTTGAGTTGAAACCAAATACGTTTTCATAAAATTTCTTTAAGAATTTCTTAAATACGTGACTGTAGCTCAGAGATGATGCTTTTTAAAATATCAATAAATTAAATAGTCATAAATGTTAAAAAGTGCCTTGAAAATATCATTAGTAGAGATGATGCAGCATGATATCGATATCAATAGCTAAAAGGCATTTGTTTTGAGAAAAATAATGAGATGAAAACAAAAATTATTTAATAAAATTTCTAACAAAAGATGAAATGATACTATTAAAAATGTCTCAAAACATAAATAACAAAAATAGTTAGAATGTGCATAAACATGAGATGATACTTTTAAAAATGGCTAAAACATGTGCAAATAACAAAAATAGTTGCAAAATACAAGAATTCCTAAAAATAATATTAAGAGATGATGCAGAAATTGTTTTTTTTAGATAATTCCAAGGCCACCTAAGTAAGTAAGTTATTCTCTTTATGGCTTTAAAGCCCACAAAATGCTTTTCAGAAGAAGCTAAGTACTAACATGTTGTTATAAGATTATAAGATTAAATACATTTTTCTGCAAGAGAGAGTAGTTTTTCTAACTTTTTGAATAGTTGTCTGTAGAAGATTAGTATTGAGAGCTAGATTTATCAATTATATACAATTTAAATGCAGAATATTCGCCTAAGTCAGTAATTTCTGATGAAAAATAAGTTAATGGATTAGAAAACTAGATGGTTGACTACTTTTTTTCTTTAAAATTATAAATGATTTAGAAGTGTTAATCATTGCAAATGCAAAAGATTAAACAACTCTTTTTATTTGTGATCGAGATGATGACATACGATTGAGATTTCATACAGATGAGAGTTTTATAAGAATTAGCATTTAAAAACGAAAAGATTTAACAACATATTTCTTCAAATCTTTTTTTTTTTGTGCTCGAGATGATGACATACGATTAAGATTTCATAAAGATCATTAAAAAGGCAAAAGACCTAACAACATATTTCCCCAAATTTTTTTATTTGAGTTCGAGATGATGACATACGATTAGGATTTCATAAAGATCATTAAAAAGGCAAAAGATTTAACAACATATTTCTCCAAATCTTTTTATTTGTGTTCGAGATGATGTCACAAGATTAAGATTTTATAAAGATGACAGACTTACACGAATTAGTCGTAGAAAGGCAAAAGATTTAAAAACATATTTCTCGAAATCTTTTTATTTGTATCCAAGATAATGACTTACCATAGAGATTTCATAAAGATGATAGGATTTAAATAATTAGTCATTAAAAAGGGAAAATATGTAATAAAATATATCTCCAAATCTGTTTGTTTGTCAATGAGATGATGACATGCTTTATATACTTACAAGATTTGATTATTAAAAGATTTAAAGACATATATTTCCAAATCTTTATATTTGCGATCGAGATGATGACATGTAAATAAAATTTCATTAAGATGAGAGATTTACGAGAATAAGTGCATAAAAATATGTAATATCGAGATGATAACATGCAATGAAGATTTGACAAAAATTATTAAGAGAGTAAGCCAAGCTATCAAATTTAAGGTTTGTCGCTCAGCTCCAGCAGAGTTCAGGGATCCGGTTTGCTGTGCATCATAACAGACTCTCAAACGCCTACTCTTTAAGCCTTACCACCTTTACCATTAAGTTAATAAAACTCCTCTAGCTGCATAAAAATTCAAAAATTATGAAAACAAGCCTTCAGTAGTCAGAAGGAGGGAACCAGAACGCCAACCCAGACATGTAAAATTGTCAGGCAAATGAAAATTGTGAAAACTTGGCAGCACGCACAGCACGGACAAACGGACAGACGGAGAGACGGACGCACGAACGTCAGCTGTAAATTTATTTCACGCACCTTGGACTACTTAGCGCCTCAGGCGGCGTTGGCGTCTGCGTTGGCAGAGGCGACAACGTCTACGTCGGCGTCAACGTTACCGGCAGCGTTTTTTCAGCCAAAAGAAACAAGTTTCTACGAGTCTGTGACACCAAAAGTCCCACAAAGCACGCACTTGCCGGCACTGGCTATAGCTGCCCCAGGGCAAGAGGCAAAGTCTCGAGACGCCATTGTCGCCAGCAGTGCCACCTTCGCCGCCTGCAACGCCACCGACATGGACACGCAACAAGCGGACCAGCCCCGGCCACAGAAGAGCTGGCTGGCCGGCCGGTCGACGTCTAACAACAAAAAAAAAAAAATAATCCATTAAAAATCGAAAACATGATGAAGAAAACTAAACTCGGCCAAAGTGGCACAAACAACGGTATTCACTCACACATGCAACAACAACTTTTCTATCACTCGCACTTAATTCGCTTTGATTTCAGTGCAAAGTGGAAATTTATTTGCATAAATTAAAAAAAAAAAAAAAAAATGTAAAAAATAAAATAATATTGTATGCGTATTTTTTTATTTTTTATTAACACATGCATGTTTTGCCTCTTATATGCAAGTAAGCATATATGTGCATATTTATGTTAGTATGTGTGCCATATGCGTAGACGGAGAAGGGGTTGAAACAAAACCACAAGACTAACTAATAATAAATAATAAAAATTGTTTAATAAAATTTACACACCAGTTTTAAAAAATATAGCTATTTTTAACATAAAAAAATGCTTTAAAAAATTATTTGAAAGAATTATGCTTGCGCTCTTCAATTTTGGCATAACTCCATTTGCAATCATGTCAGCAGAACAACAGCTAGCATATTTTTCATTAAAAAATTCCACTTTCACTAACTTAAGGACAAAATGAAGCAATTATGGAATTAAATATATTTTTATTGAGAATTTTTAAAAAAGTCACATTTTCATATAAGGCTTTATTTCTATCTATATATCGTTTAAGGCTAATAAATATTCAATAGTCTTTTAACGTTCTTGTGCAGGTTTAAATTTTTTATTGGTGATTTTAAAATTTTGGTTGAAAAAATTAATGTAATGTCAAAAAATTGTGTTAACGTTAAAGAATATAACTATCTAAAAAAAAATTTTTTTTCGCCTAAAATAAAGAAAAATTTTAAAAAATTGTGTCAAAGTCAAGGGCTGGTACAAACTCATTTTTCTACATAAATTTTATTGTATTATTATTATAAACAAAAACCATGAGGGGATGGGATTGACCTCCTTGATCCCTTGTCGACGCCACTGGCCTAAAAAGTAAACTTCGAAACCAATCCGTATGAATTTAAATGATCTGTTTTCTCTGACTCTAGTGGAGAGTTATTTAAGTAATTTAAATTAAAACTAAATTTCCTTCCGGAGCTTAATAAGAAATACCTTGGAACGAAAAATTCCAGCCCAAAAATGAACTGAAGAATCAGACAAGCAGTCTTTGAGCATAATTTCTTTATTAAAATTATTCTCTATTACTTGAGAGAACTTATTCCAAATGTCTTACAGCCTATTATATACGACTATATACCATATATAAGTTAGTTTTCCGGAATAAAATTAGAGCTTCCGTAGAAATATGGATATCACATAGCGTCCCCTCTTTATCTCGAAAAGCTAACCACGCCACTGTTGTGTGGGCATTTGTGCATTCATGACAAGTTGCCGCAGCGCCGGCTGTGGCCCGTTATTTTGTCATTGCCACACGAGCGACGTCGACGTCGACTTCGACTTCTCTGCCAGCGCTGTTGCATAAATAGAATTTTGTTATTTATTGATTATGCTAGCTTTTTATGTGTATGTAAATAAATATAAAAATTTAAATGAATTCCAATTCATTTCTACGTTTTATTGGTTATAGGAGATTTGTCTGCTACAAACTTAAAGGCGAAAAGAGATTTTATAAACTCAACATTAATTTATTATATGCTATATGATATTGATTGATTTTGGATCTTATATTGACTAAGATAATCAGTTACAACAACGTTGATGTATTATATAGGCCGAACTTTAAGTATGGGCTTAGTATTATTTTTTTTTTTGGTGTTTCTTTTAACCAAAAAAACTCCAAGGTGGGCGCAGACACAAATTCTATGTCAGATAATGCAGATTATTACAAAATAGTAGTAACTCAATCAATCATAGACAGTGGCGTAGATAGCTCTTTGCGATGAGGGATCAAACTGAAAACGTTCGTTGCCAGTTAACGCAGATTGTTAAAAATTTTATTTAGAAATTTTTAATTGAACGATTAGAAGAGTAACTCAATCAATTATAGACAGTGGCGTAGACAGCTTTTTGCGTTGAGGGATCAAATTGATGTTTCCTCAAAAATTTTATTGGAGAATTTTATATTTGATACGAAAACAGAAAGCATGGGTGGATCGATCCTTTTGACCCCTTTGCCTCCCTATCTACGTCACTGCTCATAGAGAAACGTAAACGAATTCTTAAAACTTTTAAAACTGTAAGAATCCAAATAAAATTTTAATAAACTATCAATAATATGCACATATAAAAAATTGGGTGTAAAAACCTTAAAAACAGGACTACCACCTAGAAATCGATTTGCTTTATAAGGTATTTCAAGCCGTTGGTCATACTTTTTTGTTCCTCAACCAACAGGGTACTTTTTAAAGATATAAAACATAAGAGGCTTATTACATACTGGAGTGCATGTCAAAAATTGATAAAAGGTGGCCGTAATTATCATCTTTTAAAAGTTTCGCTTAAGGTTCCTAGAAATAAAGATTTCAATTAGATGGAAATGGAAATGAAATGGAATTCGCTTCAAAATCGGTTGAAAGAGATTTGTGCCAAAGCATTCAGCTTTATTCGATTGTCATTAATATGTTGATTGCTTTGGAGTCGAAATTCATTTGAAAGGTATTTCTGACGTACTGAAGAGCTATTGAAATTAAATTCGATGGAAATTCGGTTGAAAGAGACTTGTGAGAAAAGACTAAATAAGCTTTGATTTCCATAGAAGTTTTCAATTGCGAGATTTGAAGAAATTAAAATTAAAATCTGATTAAAATGGATTTGAGACAAAAACACTGAACAAAACTAGTTGCAATACTGTCGATAGCCGTAAGTGTATGGAAAGCTTCAGGGATTTCTATTGAATTCAATTTCAGTTGAAAGCGATTTGTGACGTAAAACTTTATAGCTTTAAAAAATTTCTAACAAAGCTAAACCAATTTGCTTAAAGTAATTTCACTTACTCATACTTTCAATTGTTTGTTATACAACACTGGTGACAGCCTTGGCTCTAATCAAAAAGAGTAGTAACAGCTGCCGTCATAGACAATAAACTAGCAGATATAAGTAAAAGAAATAAAAGGAATAAAAATAAGTAGCGCAAAAGAAGAAGAGGCAACAGCATTTTGCACATTGTTAACAGCCAAAGGCATGCAACTAATCATTAGAAGCTTGTTTGCAATTTGTTGCCATTGTTGTTGTTGTCGATTGTTGATGTGCCTCAATGTCAATTTTAATTAATTAATAGCAAGAGAGCTAGAAAAAAAAGAGAGACAGAAAAAAAAAAATAAACTAAAACATGAAAGAGGCAGACATTGCCGCTATCGAATGACTTTGCAAAAACTTTGAACGCAACGAAGCGTTGCACAGACCCTCCTCCGTATGTATCCCCAATGGAGCAGAGATCCCCACACAGATCTACCCATAGTGCAGTGCACCAGCACAGCATCAGTATTAGCTTGGACATTATCATTCAACTAACGATATCAACACTTTAACAGTACGACGACATCATCAGGCGCATTATTAATGATTTCCATTGAAACAAAAACAAAAAGCGAATGACACACACCGACTACCAAATACACTGTTCAAATCGGTAAAGCGATTATTTCCGCAGTTTTTGAAATAATCTTTAAACTCTCTTTGTCAAATTTGTACATTGTAGTGGCGGCAAAGGACGTCTGAAAGAGTGTTTTCTGCTTTCAGTACAAGACTGAAGAAAAGTCGAACTAGAATTTTTGAGGCGAATCTTATGTTCATAAATCGACTCCATCGCTATGTTACAAGAAATCATCTGAATTTTATATTTAAATAGTTTTTATTTTTTTTTATTACACATCAAAAATTGGTTCACGTCATAGACGTCCGCGTCATCATTTATTTTTAGGCCGCTAGATGGCACCAGCAACTTTTGTGCCTACTTTATGTGTTTCCAATCTAATTCCTTTTATAACAACACAAATTCTTGTACCAACTAAATATAACCCTTTACCTCTTGAAAGAAGTGTAAAACAACAACTGCGACAAAGCCGTGCAACATTTCTATGCAACAAATGTTGTTTGGGCAGAAATAAAACTATAGTACTACATAGTTATGCACATATTTGTGATTGTTATGGATGTTGAGAGAATTCGCCGCCCAGCCACGCCTACACGATTCTAAAGCCCCCTAACATTTTTTTTTTTGTTGTCGTCGCAATTGTTATGCCAGTCGATTGCATGTTCATGTTGTGTAAATAGTTAGTTCTCTATGAATTGTTGTAGAGCTAGTTTTGTGCTACAAATTCCGGGTTTGGAGGGGTGTACGGGATTTGTTTTTTTTTTATATGAAAATATCATGTAAGAGATATCAATTTGTTAGCACCCAGCAGCAACATTCATCATGTCAACAACAACAACAATAATAATAACTGCAACACAAACAGAAACAATGCAAGTTGCCAAGTCGACTGTGCAACACGAATAAAAACAAATGCAACATGATTCCAACAAAAACAACTGCAACAAAGTGGAAAAAAAAAAACTAAAACTCTCACAAAAAAAAGTTGGCAAAGTTTATCAAATAGTTTTTCTCAAGTGAAGTTTTGATTATAGTAACATTTTAATCAGTTGGAAAATTGAGCTGTGTTGTTTTTGTAGCTGAAACTTTAGCTAAATGGAAATTGTGATGTAAAAGTTTTTTTTTTTTTAATAACTACTACATTTAAATAATTATAAAAATGGTGTACAGTTTTTTGAATAACTAACTAACTTATAAAAATTTTCTCTTATCTTTACAGGTATGTTGACTGTCGAGCTTACAAAAGGAGTTATTTGCAGTTGAAATATCTTTCAAATGAACCAAAGCACACGCCAGTGTCTCTCCAGTCAATATCAGCTATATATTGCATTTGGTTGCTCTAATCATTATAGGTATCATTAAAGCTTTTAATTGATAAAATGCATTAAAAGAAAAATTAAAGTTAAAAGTTTCAATGTATTTAGGTTGAGGACCCTTTTATCATATTATTTTTACAGCCTGTAGCTTGGGTACAAAGCTATATTACATTGTTGCCAAAAAATATTTTTTTTAAGAAAACAAGTACAACCCACAATCTTTATACTTAAATGACAAGAACGACAGAAACAAATGTAAAAAAAATCTGAAAAGAAGTAGCATAAGCACAACAAACAAGAACACATTCATGCTTTAGCCATTTGAGCTATTGCGCAACTTTGCAACACCACAACGCAACAGCAACCGTGAATACCCTTAATAATTTAATACATGTAGAGGTACTGACTGATGACGAGTACCAATAGGTCTGAAATTTGAGTACTTAATTTTTAGTATCATAATGAATAAATGTGCTAAATCTTAAACTACTAGCTATACTTTTCAAAAAATATGCCAGCAAATTCAGATTTTCGAACACTGAATGAATTTAAATATACACTGTAGCTTATGGTACAAAGGGTATATTAAGTTTGTACAAGCCGAAAATATATGTAAAATACAGAAGGAGTGGTCGGAGACCCGCCAAAGTTGCCTAAAGTATGATCAGAGTGACTAGAGAGTTCCATATACCCATGTCCGTCTGCCCCAACGGTCTGTCTGTCTATATGAAGGCGTATATATCACAGATGGAAGGAGCTAAAGCAACCAAACTTTCAGATCTGTCCATCTGTCTGTCTGTATAAACTCCTACTATATATCTCAGAGATGGTAAAAGCTAGAGCAACCAAACTTTCAGATTATTGGAGATCCCTTATTATCCTACGGGAGAGAAGTTTTTTTTGATGCAGGATTTGTTCTTGGAGGTGGGGTGCGTCCTTCACTTTGAAGAGTATATATATCAGAGCTCGCAAAAAACTGTCAAACCATTTATCCAACTTTTGAGGGGGGTCCGGACGCGAAAACCCTCGTGGATCCGCGACTATATCGCGGTTATATTATATAGCTCTCATTCGAGTGTTTCGGAGGACCTCAATATACTTAATTTGGTATTTGCAAGTTATTTAGAGTTCCAAATTTTATGAAAATCGGTTGACTATATCGTATAGCCCATAGAACTGATCGGTCAAAAAAACGGTGTTTGGTGCCATATTGGTTGAGTTTCGTCTGCTTATAAAGATTTCGTAACCAAATTTGGTGTTTGGCAGTTTTTAGAGTTCTCCAGCACTGTACCAAATTTGATCAAAATCGCTAGACTAATTATATAGACCCCACAGGACCTATCGGACAAACAAAATGTTTTATACAAAATTCGTTGTGTTTCGTGTGTTTATGAAAATATTGTAATCAAATTTGACAAACAAATATCTTTTGGAGTTCTTAAGCAATATGCCGGATTTTATTCAAATGTTATGGTACAGGGTAGCCCAAAGTCGTCCTCCCCGATTTTTTTTTATTTTGTACATCTTATCTGCTCTATCTTTAAGCATATTTATAGTCGATTGTAGATTTAAAACACTTTTCTATATAAAAGCTTCTTGACATCATCGTCATCATTTATGTATCTGTTTAATGCGGCCTCTATATGGCGCCAGCTTCCAAGTGAGAAAAGTGCAATGTTAGGGTTTGTTGTGCAAAATTATTTTGGTACAAATTCAACAATAAGAAAGTTATGTTTAGATCTGTTCCAGCTCTTTCTACTATATTTATAGAAATTGTTAGAGATCGATTAAAAACTTTTTAATTATTTCCTAAAGCTCATTTAATAGCCGCCTAGCTTAGCCTGAGTCTTCTTGAAGCACACTTTAAAAAGCCATCTAGAAGCACTCAAAAACCTAACAAAAAGTTTATGACCAACAAATTTATTTAACTGGAGAAAGTATGTTTACTAAGTTTTTCAAATGTGAAATTTATTTTCACATTACATTTTTTAATAAAGTGCATGATGGCTAAGTTTTTATTTATAATAAATTTTTAAAGGTTGTTCATAAAGAAAATAACAACAACAAAAAATCATGCATATGCATCTAGCCATATATCATATGATAATTAGAGCTCAACTTGGCTTAGGATCAAATGGAAGGCACAACTAGGTAGTTAGTCGGACACTGGAACTCTCGGACAGTCAGTCCGAATGTCTGTGCGTCGGCCAGTTAGCCAGTCATTGGGTCGTTGCTACAAAATGATGCACAAGATAACAGAAATTACTTAGTTGGTATGTTGGCCTAAAAACAAGCAAAAAAAAAAGCATGAAAAACACATTCGGAATTGTTGTTGGTTGCTTTGCTAATGGTTGTATGCCTCTTCTTGGCTTCACTTGAAAATCATTTTCAAAAGTCGGCAAGTTTTCCACTGCCCCAAAACAACAACAATAGCAAAGTGCGCGGCAAAGCGTTGAAAATTCAACTAGAAATTACATTTGCGGCCGGCAGCAACAACTGCAACTGCAACAAACAGAAACTGCTGCTGCTGCTGCTGATGATGCTCGTAATTCTTGGTAAATTATTTGTGGCAACATTGTCTACGTTTAAGCCAAAGCTAAAGCTAAACTCAAGTTACAGCGAAAGCAGCCCAAAGGAATTTTTATGAACGTGAGAATAATGTGGAATTTCGTATTTAGATTTTGTTTTAGTTTTCTGCATATGCATTTATTTATTTTGTTTTTATACCTCTTAAAGATACAGTAAAAGGGTATATTAAATATATAGTCATATATGCAACAGGTATTAGCAAGCAGGTTCTAGTCGATATTATGATACCGTTTGTAACTAGCTCTCGGTGACCATAAGAGCTAGGGACGTCAAAATTTTCTACAAGAAGCACATATATCATGATTCAAATCTTATTGATATCTGAACAAATTTCGCCTTAAGAGAATTTTGCATTTGCGGCCTTCCAGATAAATCGGTTATCATAGCACTTACTGTTCGTTTGTCTGTTTGTAAAAAAAAAAACTCTATACATAGATAAAAGCTTCATAAGATATAGAAAATATTTTCTGAATCCTTATTCTATAAATTCCAACAAGAAAAACCACCTTCTTTACATATGTTTAAATATAGGGTGCCTTTTTGTACTGTACTGTATGTCAGTTTGCTTATATACCATATTACTATGTGAGAAAAAAATGTTGTAAAAATTTTTAATGAGTACTAATGAAACTTGTTCAAATTTAAGGGTGGTGGCTACTTATTTTCGTCCGATTGCGCTGAAAATAAAATATTTAAAAAAAACATATATCTAAAAATTTAAAAACAAAATTAGAGAAAAATCCCAGATGTATGGATTTCCAAATTTTATACAATAAATCAGTTTCAGACAGCTACTTTTTTGTAATGACCCTATGTTTGGAATTTTTCCCTAAAAAAAAACACTCTTTTAAGTTACTTTAGATCCTTTTTGATGGAATAACAACACTTTTCTTCCAATTAGTAGAATCCATTAAAGATATAAGATTGTTCTCATTAGCATCTTGAAAGAAGTGTGACCAAATAATTACGACAGAACATAAATCGCAACGAACCCTGTTGCGATGGATTTTATAAGGTGCCGTATGGAAGTGCGTGAGTAAAGAACTGGTTCAATTTTGTATGGTAGCTATGTGCAATACTGAACCAATTTCGATTAAACTTCACACAAGTGTTTAGTTTTAAACAAAATACAACTGAAATATATTTGGCTACGATGCTCAACAAAATAAACAATTTTTCAACGCGTATGAGTTTTTATGTGTTTCTTGCATTTTTCGGGGTCTTATGATGCTATATAAATAAAATATGTACATATACGGCCGTGTTCCGAAAATTTTATTTGGATTCGTTTTTGCGTGCCCCCAAATCTGAATTTTTTGCTGTCGCCATCTACTCATATTTCCCTTGGTCATTGTTAGCACAGCTTTACACCTTTCGAGGGAAATTATACACGACTATGCTATTCCTATTACAAGGGAATTTTTTGTTATGCAAGACATGAACTAGTAAAACAAGGCATGAACATTTCTTTCTGCAAGACATGGACCATATAAAAATTCGATTTAAATTGTACATGGTAATTTTTGGGTTGATTCAGAAAAAGAAAACAAACTAGAATATTTATCAATAACTATTTAATTTAGAATCTAAGATTATCAAAAAATATTTCAAAAATAATTTCAGTTAAAAAAAAAATTATCAAATTATTTTTTGATTTTTTTTCAATAATATTCAAAAATAACTTTTTTTAACGTTGAATCTTGTCCGTAGTACGCAAAATTCTCTAAGGAATATTTTCCTTATATGTTCACCCATGGAAAGATTGTATCACAGTTTTATTAACGTGCCTTTTAAACCAGAAAAGATTCACATTGGGTAAAAAATATAAAATAAACTAAATATATAATAATTGAGCACGCAAAAAAATCAACCTATACAAGCTAAGCTGCCATATTTGATATAATGACTATTGGGAGCCAAATAAACAAAACAGATTCGACAGTTACAAAAAGTTTTCAGCCGCTGCGAAACCTTTTCCTTATTTCGGGATTTTGGACTAAAGTGTATCTTCAGTTCGCATATCATTTGGTACGATCCATATTTATGTTTTTGTATTTTAATTAAACTTTGTTGTGCTTTGTGTTGTTGTGGCACAACAAGTTGTTGCAAGTAAATGCCAAGTGCAGCCAAAGATTCTTACAAATTCTCATGTTGTTGGCCTTTTTGCTATCGTTGTTGTTTTTCTTTTAAGTTATTTGGTCAAGCGTTTGGACCAAGCCCCGGTTTGCCTGAAGCGCAGCCTTTTTGATCAGAGGTTAAACGTTGCGTTGGCCAAGAACAAAAAAAATAAAAAAATAATAAAAAAAACAATAGCAGCAACAACAACCACAACACCAGCACCAACTTCATTATTAACTTGGGCAACATTATGATGTTGGCCATACACTTAGCGCACTCACTGATCATCAACATTAAAGCCACTTCATGGCTCTTGCTCTGCGCCGCGGTCTTGGCTAAAATGCAGCTCTAACCTATATTTTAGCTCATAATACGTTGTTGTTGTTGCTGTTGTTGGCCAGCATTTGAATGGCGTTGAGAAAAACATTATCAACCAATTTTATTGCATTTTTGTTGTTGTGGCTGCCGCTGCCAGCTCTAGTCTTAGCCAAAGTAGTTGTTGTTGTTGTGGTTGTTGTTGCCGCATTTTAAGGCGGCTAACTGGCCATTAAGGGGCGTTTCTAATGGCAAAAGCCAGCTGCAAGCCATTGACTAGGGTAGAGAAACCTCTTTGGCTTAAATGGGCTGGCTGCCACTTTACCCCAACTTCATGCAACGCACATTTGGAGTCCAAGACTATCCAAAGTTTTATTCCCAATGCGCTTCGTGTGGCCCAGTGACGTAGACAGCTTTTGACGCTGGGAGCGGCAGAATATGTTGGCATGGTAAAAGACATTTATGAGGTACCTGAAAAGTTGGTAGCATTAAATATTTATTTTTTTCACATTTTGGGGTTACCAAAATATTCTATTCCATAATTTTGAGATATTTTATTTATATATAGAGTGGAAACTAATTGTACCCCGATTTTATTGATCATAACTGAGTTTTTAAAGCAAAAAGAAAAAAATTCGAAAAAATTATCTTTGACTAAGTTCCGCTCTATTTTGCGGATGATTTATGTATGGTAAAAAAGAAAGCTCTGAAATCCTAAGATTATTGATATTGTCTGTTTAAAAACCTGCTCTATCAGGGGCGGTCACCCACGTATATATATAAAATATTACAGAAACTTCGAATTTGTATCTGCAAAATCCTGAACAACTTCTCAGCATCTGTTTTTCATTTCGAAGAGGAGTTTTAAAGAGCTTTCTTGCTCGAGCTTTTCGCAACGAAAGTTGATACTATTTGAGGTATTTTTAAAGCTTTTTTAAAAAAAAACCATAACTTTTATTTTGTAGTATTATTTTAAATCCATAGGATAGGACTTTTTTTAAAATTGTATCCTTAATATCCAAGCCAGATGAAGATCGATTCCCAGAGTGTTAGCTTCTACGCCCATGTCACCTTTGTAGCATACAAAAACAATAAAAAAAAAAGGAAAAACATTTTACTGCCATTTTTGCTGCCGGCTCTGGCTGGAAAAATTTACTTTACTTGGCATTTTCATCTGAGGATGCGCGCAAGTTTTTCCTAGGACACTTTTTTTCTACTATTTTTGGTAGGTTGCACCAAGTCGTAAAATCATAAAACAAATTAATTGGCATTGTGTCGAAATAATGGATGAATGGTTGCAAGTTTTGAGGGTTTCGGTCACTCACAATGTTAGAGGTCAGCTGTGTGAGGGGGCGTGGCAGTGGGTGTTGCTATATAAGCTACGCTTAGTTAAGTGTTGTAGTTAGTTATGGGTTGAGCTGGTGTTTGTTCTTCAGAGGGCATTAAAAATAAAAAGGGAAAAGAACCGGCTAATGGCTGAAGACGGATTCGAAAGTTATACGAAAAGCGGTAGCCAAATTTTTAAACATGAATATCAAACAGTTGGGATTGTTGAAAAGCAAAATTAAAGATTTAATAACCGTACAAAAGTGTTGGAAATGGGCGCAGTAGTCAAAATGAGCTTTATCGAAATCCTAAATATGCCTAAAAGCTATTTGCATAGATGTGCATAAAATCGCTTAGTAAAAAAAAACCTCAAACAATTCCAGCTTTATAGCATAAAAAATTAACATATTTTCCAAAATTTGCATATTACATATTTATTTGCATAAAAATAGATTATTTTTACTATTGCCAAAAAAATGGGTTTTGCCTAAAATCGTAAGATAAAACAAAAAATTTCTATTCGTCAAAAAAATGGGACGTAATACATAATAAAAATATTTATTTTCATGAAAACTATGGTTCGCTTAACTGAAGGTAGTGCGCACATAAAAGGCAATTTACACAATAATAATAATTCGACTAAAATCGTTTAATATAAAAAAAATAAATCACTCGCATACACAACAGTAAAATTTTTGCATTTATTTTCATTAATAATAGATTATTAGGGTATTTCCATAAATGGTATTATTATTAAAAAAAATTTTTTTTTTATATATTACGAATAATTATTTTTTTAAATGATATGCAAGTTAACTGTATAAAAAATATAATTGTTAAGTAACTTTTTTTTTGCATATAACAAATAATTTTCATAAAAAATTGATTTTAGATTACTTGCATACAAAAGATTACTACCAAAAAAATTAATTTTTGTGCATTCTAAAAATTTTTACATAAAAAAAAGATTATTAGGTCAATTGCAAAAAAAGATTATATTATAACACAAAAAAATTTGCTTGAAAATAACAAAAAATATTTAGTTATATGCAAGTCAATACAAAAAGTTATTATTACAAAGAATAATTTTTTTTTATATTTTAAAAATTATTTCCACAAAAAATATAGATTTTAAGGTTATTTTACTATTTTGTTACAAAATCCTTTTTTGCAAAATAATAATTATTAATTAATTATTTTTTAAATTATTTATTTATTTAATAATTATTGATTAATTCTAGATTCATAATGATTATTAATATTATTATTATAATTAATATTATAATTGATAATTATTATGAATCTAGAAATAATTAATAATCATTAATAAGCAAAGCTAATTTAAATAGAAAGATTATTATTAAATATTTTTTTTGCCTATTCAAAATTGTTGTTGTTTGGTTAAAAAATTTTCTTTAAATACTAAGAAATATTTCCCTATAAAAAAGATGTTTAGCTTTGGGTTATTTACATAAAAAACATTATTATTACAAAAATTCAACATTTTATTTTGTGTTTTGCTAATTATTTCCATTATTATTTTATATTATTTGCATAAAAATTTTTTTTTTTTATATTACTAACAATTATTTTCTAATACCCAAGTTAATTGAATAAGAAAGTTTACAATATACAATTGTTTTTTGCATATTAACAATTATTTCTATAAAAAAAAAAAAAAAATATTAGGTTATTTATTTACAAAAGAAAAAAAAAATTTTAATTGTTTATATAAAAAAGATTCTCATCTTATTTGCTTAAGTAAGATTATTTTTACAAACATTTTAATTTATTTTGCATATAACAAATTATTAACTTATAAAATCTTTAAAAAAATAAAATTATTGGGTTATATATTTACAAGAGGAAAAAATTTTTTAATTGTTTATATAAAAAAGATTCTTACCTTATTTGCTTACCTAAGATTATTTTTACAAACATTTTAATTTATTTTGCATATAACAAATTATTAACAAAAAAATATTTTAATGTTTTTTATTTAAAAAAACTATTATTACAAAATCTCTAATTGTTTCATATATTGTAAGCATTTTCATAATTACAAGAAAATTCCATAAAAAATTTACTTAAAAAACGCACCGAGAGCGTGGTATATAAAAAGAGAAATTTCCATTTCTTTAAAGGAATTATTTTGTACACTATGATATTTAAAAGTTTTCTGAGTCACAAACTATGTAGCAATATAACTCATACTACTAAAAGTAATTCTCCTTAGGATTGCAAAAAATCACTTCTTTAAGTAGATTTCTTTCTTGAAAAATTTGGCGCGTCCTTGATAGTGCTCAAAAGCGATCTGTGCCGCAGATTTCTGTATTCAAAAAATATGATATAATCCAAATATGATTTTTCCTTTGTTGAGATGTTTTGTCCAGTCTTTTACGGAAATATTTACAAAAATTGTACAAATACGTATTTCCACATATTATTGTGTTTCTCTATAAGGACATATAACCCCAATCACATTTAATAAACTGTTGAAGCATGACTTCCTTCTTTTTGCATCATTTCCAGAGAAAATCTGTTAAGCTTTTCACAATGCCTTATTAATTACGCTCGAATTAAAGTCACTTAAGTTCAAAATGATATCAGAACATGCAAGCGTCGAAATGCCATATACGTACATACATATATTTATATCTTTTGTAGCTACTTTAAGTATATGTACCTACATATTATATATGCGTTTATATACTATATAGTACACAATCAGCCACCAGTTGCAGCCATATTGGCAGTCAAGCAAAGGCTTTCGGCCTATTAATCAACGCCTTTTGAACAAAGACAAAGCCAAGTAAAACAACAAAAAAAAAACAACCAGCCGAGTGGCGACACTTCCTCAAGTTAACAACACGCCCCAAGGCAACAACAACAACATGCCCAACAACAACAACAATAAAGATGACGCCGCTCCACTTAAAAGGAACGTCTAATTACGCGTTAATTTTCTGCTTAGTCGCCAACGTCGGCGTCCAACTTGGTTGGAAGCAACTTGGAACGCAGCGCAACGTTGCAATGCATACAGTATGTAACCGCACCCGGGTACCCGCCTCTTACGGACTACCAACAGCGCACGGGTGATTCACTTGTCAATTTCGTAAATTATTACCTCATGCCACGGTGCAATAAAAAGCCACAGCAGCAGAAAGAAAGAAATGTCTGCGCAGAGGGGGTGAGTTCTAAAAAACAAAGCAAATCAAGTTAATTGTAGTTAATTTCACCACGGTGCATTGGTAACAAGGAAGGTCGTCAGATCCAAGTGACGGGTAGACCCTCCACCTCACCGCTATGACAGTGTCACAAATCAAATGAAATGCGTAAATTGCAGTGTAAGTGCCAACGACAGAAGGTAACAAGTGGGCTGGCTAGACTAGGCATAATCCGAACATAGGATACCCTTCCGCTGAGAGTATCTCAAGTTATCATTGCGTTTGTATCTTTGGAAGATTCGACATCTACAGGGTACGTCATCAGAAACCTTACAGATCCAGTTTCCTCGGTCGTTCTCATGTAGACACGCCCATACTAACTTGAGTACCTTATTCTCTTCTTTTGTTTTTGATCTTAAACACAACACCTTGTTGCGCTAATGTACCCATTATCCTTGCAGAGTACAAAAATGCTCTAGGGCTGCCAACTCTTGTCGCGCGTCAAAATGGCTGAACATAGGCTTGACATTCCACGTGAACTGACAGCTGTTCCGGTGTGCATTTTTTTTTTATCCTTCTGTTCTTTGTGAATCATTAAGCGAGTCTTCTTTACGATTTTTTCATATTTTAAAGCAAAAATGTGATTAATTAATGTGGCAAGCGCATGATAACAAAAGACGTTGCCTTCTCTGGACAGACAGTGAGAGGACTCAGTTCAGTAGTAAGCTTAAGTGCTGGGCGTATGACACATATAATAAAAGGCCCTCACATTTATGGCCATTTACAGTTACTTTTATGGCAGATTGCGCATACGCCCTGAAAACCAAGCTAAAGTAATGCCTTAGCATTTGCTGCAGCCCACATTAAAAAAGACTCGCATACAAGGCCCCCTTAACTTGCAGCACTTCAGTTTAATGATCAACTTTGCAACAAAAACAATTATTTGCAAACTCATGCGCATAAAACATTTAAAAGCAACAACAAAAGCCATTTTGGAGAGCGGCTTATAAGCATGGCCAGGCAGGGTTGTATTTCATTCAATAGCATTCAATTCGAACGCAGCCGCTTAACCTTGAGCTGCAAATACTATTGCAAATTGTATAAAACAAAACCAAGCCGAACCAAATAACAACAACAACAACAACAAATACCACAAGACAGCACAAACAACAACAGCAAAACTCATTGAAGCCAATTTTCAAAATCCGCTCACGAAAACAATTGCAAAAGTCATTAAATAAAACCAGAAATAATACGGGCTACAAAATTGGCGGTCGACGAGTTGCATTCAAAAGCGCGTCCCAAGCCAAACTGGCCAAAATGAATGCATGCCAAAACGGAACCATACCAAAAGATAAATAGAGAACAAAAAGAAATAGACAAATAACAAACAAAGTAAAGCATAAAATTAAACAAACAAAAAAAAAAAAATGGCAAGGACAAATGAAAAAACAAAATGGCGTACAAAATTTAGCGCACCCAAAGAAGTTGCTAACAAAAGTTTTAGAACTTCTTGGCTGTGTAAGAGAGAGCCGCAGAGCGTCTAAGAGAGGGTCCAAAAGTGACTCAGATTGCGTTAATCTTTTTGTTACAATTTTTATTGCAATATTTGTACGAAAGAACACGAAAAAACTTTATTATTATCTTGAGTTATTTTTGTTTTTAATAATAATTTTTTAAATTTTTCCCTTGGTTATAATTAAATGAAAAATTTTTTGAAATTGTCAAAGATTAGGTGGAGCTGCTTTTGTTGGGCTTTCTTAGACAGCCCTCAAGCCAGTGTGGATGCATTTTGTACAGCTCTGGTGTAAGAAGAGCAGATCCAACGCTGAAATCCCGCAGAGAAATCAATCTGTAACACTTGGAGACATTGCATATGCTTCTTGGTATGTAGCAAAGTATCTTGAAGATACCAGAACGGACTGCCTAATCGTGAAAACTTTCTGGAATTAGGAGCGACCTAAGATATCTGAAAGGATACCATATTTTCAAACTTCCAGATTGATTGGACTGTTACCAAATACTATTTTTGTATTTTGATTGGACCCGTAGAGGCGCACAGTCAAGCCTATCATTCGTCTTATATGTAATACATAAAATTTGCTGATTCTCATCTGACAGACTGAAAGTACATAAAAATACAAACATAACAATAAAAATTAAGAAGATTATGTTAAGGTAAAAAAGAAGAATTTTTGACAGTGGTCAAAGTTTGTACTCCAGCTACTATTTTTATCGCTTTGGACGACAGTTCTTCTTTGTTCGAGATTCTGACTGGAGCGATTTATCTGATATAGACAAATAGTATATGCAGTAGAAATCAATTGTTTTTTTGATCTCTAAATTGGCTTGGATGTTATAGGAATTAAAAAATAACTTGCAAGACAAGATATAAAACTAAAAAATAATAATAAAAACCCGACAGACAAAATGCAGAAGGACAGAAAAACTTTTTAATTAGAACCCACTCATCGGTTTATAATAAATAATAAAAGGCTTAGCTAAAAAAGATTCAAAAAATTTGTTCGCACTTGTCATGTATTTTTTTTTTAGCTGCTCATTTAATTTGTGTTTTTAGCGCTACAAAAACAGCTGTATTACTGCTGGCGCCATCTAACGTAAATTTTCTTAACAGAAATGGGCAGCACTGTTTGCTTACAAAGCTGCGTAACGCGAGAAAAAACTTGGCGCTAAAAATTTAGCTAGATGAGATATTTGGGTTGGTTCTAGGCATCGAGATTCTCTATACTTCTTCAGGCAAGCGCGTCACACTCAGTAAGCATATATTGGGTTAATTCCGACCTTATCTTGAAGAATCTACAAGTATTAGAATCAGTGATGCTCATCTTGCACGTAAGAAGCCACGTCACGTAGTTTATGGATGATCCCAAATAATTTTCACCATTATGAAATTTAGTGTGATCAAAGATTCTAGGGCTATACTCAAATGTTTCCCCTTGAGGGTTAGCCAAGTACTCCAAGGATAATGTTGTCAAATCTATTATACAGGCTCAACAAAAACAATTGTGTCAACTTTACATGTTGCAGGGCCATCCATATGGATATTGAGCCGCTGACTCCGCACTGTAGATGTAAAAAGCCTCGGCACCCATAGGGGGATACCCTCAAAAAATCCCATAATACTTTTGACGGTGTAAAGTTTAAGTCCTGAGTTATCCGTCATTCGAAAAAAATGAAATGCTTACTATTATTTTTATAAACAGATACAAATAAAAAAAATTGGTCTAGCCATTATATGTAGTATTTAGTATATAATATATTGGATAATCGGTTGATTATTGCCGAGGTTCCTAATTTTTAATGTGAAAATATTTTTTTGGCTGTGTATTATTTTTTTTTTTTTTTTGAGCTGCTTGATTTTTTATTTTAAATTTAGTTTTTTATGCTGCTCTTTAGGATCCTTTAAGGCTCTAGTTAAGCTTTTACAAGAGTTTGTCAATTAAATTAGCGTAGCGCAATGACAACTCAGTGCGCTCTAAAAACTGTTCATATCTTCTAGCATCAATCGCTTCCACTTTAATCAACAGCGACTTTTAGTCCGATTCCCAAAGAAATCACTCAGCTTATAAATATTAAATTAAAAGAAAAAAAAAAAACCCCAACCTTATAAGGCTTGTAATGATGATTTAAGCCCCAGGACAGTCAGTCAAGTGCACTCAATGTGCTTGCAACACAAATTGCTTGTGACTAATTTACAAAACGAAAGGTCATTGTTTCCACTTCACAAACCACTTCAATTAAGTTTTTTTTTTACACTATAGCCACTTGCAACATGTTTTTTTTGTTGCATTTGTTGTTTTGACCAAATAGAAACTTTGGCTTTGCCGCGGGCTGTTGACTTTGATGAACTCAGCGTGACATGGCTTTAACGCTAGGCTTATGACAAAATGCTTTAGACAACAGCTAAATAAGTAAAATAAAACTAAATAAATAAAAATTAAACATAAATTAAATGCAACAAATAACACAACAAAAAAACAAAAAAAAACATTGCACAAATGCCCAATTGTCTGGCTTTAACTATGTCTGGCCGCTTGGTAACGAAATATCTAACCAAATTTGGCTTTTGGCTGTGGCAAAAGCAGTGCAGCGTTTTTAAGCGTCATCGACTAAGTTTTTAGTGTCAGTGGTGGAGCAGGAAAATATTTTAGGGGGGTTCAAATGCAATACTCAAGTGTAATCACAAATACAAAATGGCTGATTTGAAAATTTTCCAAAGGTTGCCTAGAAACCTGTTTATAAACAGGGCGTCTGCTACTCCTAGACTAGACCCCTTCTCCCAAGCAATCGGTTCCACTGCCTTTATCCAGACCATCGTGGTAGAGTCAGCTCCATATTCATCGATTCTGCGATGTCGGCGGCTGATCTGAAAATGTATTCCAGTTTCGCCTCCAAACGTACAGATACGTTTTTATTTCTTTTGAAGTTGTGGATAGGAACCCCCATAAAGCAGCCCCTTTGTGACGTCCCTGGCTATTGTAGTTGTTGTCGTGTTGCAATAATAAATGGAAGGCGGGCCAGTTTTAAGGCAATTTATGGTGCAGCCGGCCGGCAAGTTGGTTGGTTGCCCAAATTGGTTAACAGCTAGCCAGCCAGTTAGAGACAGTCAATGCGACTATGCAACATGTTGCATGCAACAATGTTGCCAGCCAGCCAGCCAGCATGCTAGCTCTTTCGCTCTGACTTGTCTAAATTGTTGTAAAATGTCACAAGCAGCGAGCAAATTAAACGCTTTTATTGTGACAAGGCAGCAAGTGACAACAAAAACAAAAAACAGACACACAAGTGCAACAACTACAACAACAAATGCAACCAACAACAACAAACACAAGGCAAATGACTGTCATAAAATTTAATTTAATCCGCATGCAAGTTGTTTGGCTGCCTTGTGGCATGTTGTTGTCACTTTTGTTGTGGTTGTTGTTGTTTTTCACCTTTAGCCACACCCACCTCATCGTCTTAAGCCGCCAACTCTCCACTTCATTTGAAGTTTTACATGTAATCCGCTTGCTGCCAACATATTGCCAACTCATTTGTAGTCGGTCTGACCTGGCCAAGACGCCGTTTCGTGATCAAGATAAGCAGAACACACACACACAGATACACACACGCAACCACACACACAGATACACTCCCTCCCCGGGAATCATTTAGCTGATGGCATTCAACTTTTTTAATAAATTAATGCCAACATTCAATGTGTCGCCTTTTTTAATTCCTTGTTGTGGTTCCGTTCTTTTTAATACCCTTGCAGGGGGTATCTACGGAATTTTGGAAGGTATTTATAAGGCGAATGTATACTGAGTGTCAAATTCCAAGAAGTTTATTGCCTTAATGATGAGCCGACTTTGAGTGGCTGTCAATGATTAATAATATGCCTGGAATAGTAGTCTTACTCTTGTAAAGGAATTTTCTGAAATATTTCATTAACTAGTTATATGTTTTCAATCCCAAAAGAGTTTTCAAATTACCCCAAAGCCTACCTTCAATAACTTCCTTTTTTCGAGCAATTCAGTTATTTCCATAAATGGAAATGAAATTGCGGAACAGTCATAAATGAATGTTCTTTTACCAAAACGAGTTCGGTTACGAAAATTTGAAAATAGGAAAAGAATAATTTCTTACTGTCTCATAAATTTAGAATTTTGTTGAGCCGTGCAGTTTTTTCGACATATCTAAAACGAAATATAGAAACGGGTCTTTCATCTCAGTGGGAAAAATCATTCAACTTTTTTTTAAATTCGGAACGATGAGAAGTGTCTTTCTCCAGCGAAGCATGCATGGGAATATGAAAATCAGAGCACAAAAATTGTGTATCGCTTAAACGAAGCGGATTCGAAATGTGGAACTGATAGCAATTTAAACCGATTTCGATAAAGGGAAGACTAAAAATGAAGCATAAATAATAACTTCTCTACCGTAAAGCAGACATGTGAATATGGAAAATGGAACACGAATAATTGTGTTTTTTTTAACCAATTTTAATAAAGAGAACATGAAAATAATCAAAAAAATAAACTTTCTCCCGTGAAAAAGTCATGAGAACACGAAAATCGGAACACATATAAATGTATATCACTGAAACGAATCGGAATCAAAATACGGAACTGATAAGAATTTATACCTTTTTTTGAAACGATTTCAATTAAAGGTACATGAAAAAAGGAATACAAATAATACTCTCTCTCATGAGAATATGCAAATTGGAACAAAACTGAGAAGTTGCAGCATATCGGAATCGAAGCACGGAACTGATTTGAACTCTTACTCGATTTTGAAGGAGGCAATATTGGAGTTTTAAAACGAAATAAAACGTTAATTTTTTGAGCGTATCTAAACTTCGTTACGCCCCAATAATCAGTTCCGGCTCATTCTTGTTCACATTTCGAGTAGCTGCTTTTTGGCTCTTAAAGTGTTAACAATTTTGGCTGTTGCGAATTCCGACAGACACTTGAACAGTTCTTCTTTTTTATGATGTATATAATGTGCTCTCTGCATAATTAATTTAAGATGCACTCAAAAAAAATTTTTTTTTTTAAATTTGCAAGCTCATCTTAAGTGGCAGCCACTTTAATTATTCAATTGAGATAAAGATAAAATTTCAAAGATGCCAAAAGATTACAAGATACTTAAAGATTTAAGAGATTCAAAATATTTTTGGTATTAGCTTTTTTTTTTAATGTCAATTACCTAATAAACAAGCAACAGCAATAACAATAAAGCACATAGTTTGCCAAAGTTACATAAGACACCAATATAACAATATGCAGTATCTATGTAAATGTGTGTTATAAATGTATATGTGTAGATATAGAGCTGGGCTAGTAGTGCCT
Source organism: Chymomyza fuscimana (assembly GCA_949987675.1). Lineage (NCBI taxonomy): Eukaryota > Metazoa > Arthropoda > Insecta > Diptera > Drosophilidae > Chymomyza > Chymomyza fuscimana. The sequence continues at coordinate 129,959,513 of OX465088.1, read as the reverse complement.
AACACTTGTAGGCCTTCATGGCTAATTAAATCGCTTAAATTGATGCCAAGAAGGTTAACATGTGGGTGTTGGCATTTATGAGGCAATTCAAAAGCCAACACACAGATACACACGGATCATAACATACCAATACCAATGCACTGCAGCTGCACTTTAAAGACAAAATGTATCTAGATACATACTTATATGCAAATTTTTGATATTGTTAATAGTTGTCATAAATGAAACACCCCCGCAATATTTTGAAAATTTGGTATATATTAGATGGCATTAATTGACTAGGCATATCTCTCAGTGTATTTTTGAGTGTGTGTGTGAGTTGTTAGTGTTTGTGTGTGCCAATGAAAATGTTTGCTGGCAAAATATATGATATAAAAAAAAAAATAAGTTTTTATTATAAAACTAGTTCATGGATACTTTGGAAGTAGATTGTATATCATATAAAGTGAGGCATGCTATGCCTTATGCTATTAGAATTCCTGACACTAATTAGATTTTAAGCTGGGGCATTAAGTATACGCTCTGAAAATTTATGTTTTTATGTTGGAACAAAAAAATTTACAAGACGTCAAGCAAATTGCTTAAAAATAAATACAAAATATATATTTTATATGTAAATAAAGTAAGCCAAATCTACTCTAAACTAAAATAATAATTTTTTTGAGTGCTTAAAAATTCAGAAAAAAAAGTTAAAAAAAATATTTAAATTTGATTATTATTTTTACTATGTGAAAAAAAAACAAATTTGATAAAAAATATTTTTAAAAAAAATAATAAAATAATTTTTTGTTTTTCATTAATACAAATAAAATATTTTGTTTCCAGAATTTTTACGTTCTGCTTTTAAAAAATATTAAAATTTAAACTAAAAAAAAGAAAAATTAAAAAAAAAAAAAATGATGTATATAAATTAACACAAATATTTTTTTAATTAATATATATTAATATAATAGTATATTTTTTTGTTTTATTTTTTAATATTTATTGATCTAGATTTTATTGAAAAAAGAAAAATATTTTGTTTTCAGAAATTATATGTCGCAGCTTTACTTTTTTTAACTTGAATTTGCTTTCTATATTATTTCTGTATTTATATTATAAAAGAACAAAACATCGAATCACAGATCAATTTATATTTAAAAATAAATAAATAAAATTTCCCTGAAAGGGTCTACATGGGCAAGCAAAAAGAATCGCACCAACGGTTTAAAAATAAAAAAAAAGAACAGATCGATTCTTAGATCAAAAAAATATATTTTTCGGAAAATTTCAGTTGTAATACTAAACTCGGATATACAAGATTTGGGTATTTCTGACAAGTTTCCAATAAAGACGCCGGAAAATCCCAGGTTTAAGACAAAACTTTGTATCTCCAAAATTGGTTGTATAAAAAAAAAACAAAGCCTTCTAGTCTTAAAAGCCTTGAGAGTAGATGTGATAAAAACCCATATTCAACGTATTTGAGACATATTCTATTAATACTTAAAGATTTCCGTAAACCATAAATTTACCCGCTAAATGTGCTGTATGTGGTCTCATATGCGAAAGAAAAATCTTCCTTATAGATTTACCTCAGAGCACATTCAAACCACAAATTATGTAATAAACAGAACATAAATATCGACAAGTTTATGCTAGACTTCAAACGAGTTCACATAAATACTGGAAATCATAGTCCAAGGTCTTATTGCTGTAATAATAAACCCCAACAACAACAACAACTTGTGACCATTTGACTTGGGCAGTCATTCATTTGACTGTCAGCATTTGGGCCTTTAAGTCAACTCAGTCGGAGACTTACAAAACGCTTAGCCCCGGCTGAGAAGGGGCTAATATTGTTGCCACTCCCAGAACTCCAACTCCAGCTCCAAAGTGGTTCAGGCGCAGGCGCGGCCGTTTTACTTTTCGTTTACGTTTAACCGTTATAACTGCTGATTTCAAACATAAATTAACGTAAGAAAAAATGAGAAAAAAGAACGCTTAACGTTTTGACAAAGCCTTGAGACGAACGGTACAACACATGGTTGTATTTTTTTTTTTGCAGTCAAAGTTGTCGCTGATTAATTTATAATCTTTTTTAGTGGCACAATAAATGCGGCAGATTGTATGACATTTAAGCAAGTCTTTTGGTTACTAACTATACATAAATATGTTGTGTAGCTGTTCATTTTGTGTCAAGTAGCTTTTTATAGCCTGTACGTAAGGGGTAAGGTGTATGCCAAGTTAGTACCAACAAATTTTGTGTGTAACATGTGAGGGAAATAAGTAAGATACGAGAATGATCATTTTGACAAATTTAATCGATTTATCGATTTTTGTGCATTTGATCTTTGGTTTATCGAGTAGCTGGTGTTTGATGTATCTTAGAAGCTGCGTCTCATTTTCTAGTTCTTCACTGGCATTAATCTTTGTATATTATATATATTTTTGTTTATCCCAATTTTGTCGTTTAGCCCTTGTTTTTACTCTCTTCCATATGATCATCACTGTACGAATTTTTCACTCTCAGTTAGCATAGTCTATTGCATCAGCTGATCGTTCCCTTCTTACAGCGGTGAGTTGGCTTCATTCTGACAAATGTGCAAGTCGTACGTCGTAATGACGTAACGTTAACATTTGTGTAAGTTTTGTAGTTTTAAGGAAAATTATAACATTTTAGTTAAAAATAATATCGATAAGGAAAAGGTCAGATGACATAAAGATTGCAGATTTAGCTGATTTAAAGTTGTGTGAAAGTGAATCCCTTGAAGGAGACCTACTTAATTCCACAGAAGATGATCTTGTATGCACCTTCGTCACACGGGTGGCAAAAAGTGGAGTGGACGCCAAATATGCTCCTTGATGTCTTGCTCTAGAAACAAACAGGCTGATTCATGATTCATGATTCAAGCTATGGTATTCGTAAGCAATAACATCATGGCTTTAAGTCGCGGAGATAATGTTGAGGCACTTCTTTATCAAGTCTTTCAATGACTTAAAGACAGCTATTGAAAAACGAGCTTCATAGCATTCAAAGTGCCCTATATTAAAAAACATTAAATGTGAGATGGACACCAATTCTAAAGTCAGTAGCGATCTTTCCATATTAAACAAGATTTGGTAAATTATGCTAATGAATACAAAATTTATTAAAGAAAGGGTTTTAATTAAAATCTTTCAACATTTCTATCAAAAATGTGCTTGAAGAACGTAAAGTACAACGTACGTCGCTCAGACGAATAGTTATCATCATTCTCCTCTTTAATGATTAGGAATGAGACAGCAATAAAAATCAGTACAACAACGAGTAAATAATATATGTTCCAAAAATAACAAACAAAAATTCTAATATCCGTGAAGAGTAAAATAAAGCTACTAAAAAGACCGTCTTAAAACTTTATTAGTTAAAACCTTTAGTTAATAAATCAATACAAAATATTTTATAATATGTATCATGGGTTATGTCTACACATCAAATATCGTTTGAATAAAGAAATGATATTTACAGAAAACGACTAAAAGGAGTTTCATTAAGATTTTTATCTAAGCGTGTAGAGTGCCAAATATATTCCTAAGTGAAATCTATGTTTGTTAGAACCGTTTGTAGTACAGCCCAGTTCTCATATTTGTAGATCTAACTAAAAATACAAATTTCGAAGTTCGTAATGCCACTTCTCAGTTCTCCGCGACAGACTTCCACTAATATCTTCCAAGACCTTTGGACTTAAGACTCAATAAATATCGGAGTAGCACTGCGAAGACAGAAACTGTACTTAATAGTCGAATTTTTCCCGACTGCAGCTGGCTTGCAACTTGTTTGATAGTGGGTTTTTTTTTTTTTATTTGTCTTTTGGTGGCAAGTTTATTGCCTCAGTCTCACTCACCTGGTTGGTATTGAAAAAATGTTTATTAAAAAAAACTGGACGTGCCTCTAAAGAGTTTGTTAATTTGCTAACATTTATTTTTAACGGCATTTTAATTCGCTGCAGTGCTGCTCTGCTGCAGCCGGCTGCGCTGCTCGCTGCGCATCTGTTCATACGCTCTTGTTCGCGCCTTTGTCGGATCTGTATCTATTAGCACTAACCACACACGCACGAGCACAGGGTTTGTGGACAGCCGGAGAGAGTTAGGGGTCCTCTTGCTACTCTACACGCGCCATGACTAAATTAGACGGTTAGTTTCTGTCAGTTACCAGTTGAATTTTAATGTAACAATTTTTCAATTTTCCAATTTTCCAATTTACCTAATTGCCTTGGTTCTATTGAGTGTGAGAGACAGATGCACACGGTGATTGATTTAGTGAAAATTGTAAATCTAATTAGTTTAGAACAAGATGAACACTAAAGGTGCACTGCTTGGTAACACAACTGGAAGAAGTGGGTTTAAATAGTTCGTACACTTGAACAATAGATATGGTAATCATGTAGGACTCGGGTTTTGTAATGCTGCAGAACGAAGAGTTTCAAAGAGATACTTTTTAAAACATAAAGTAATGGACTCAATTCTTGGATCTTGGAGTAGCTGAAATATTTTGAGACGAACTTGATAGATATAAAAGGACTACTCCTAAGCCATATGTTCCTGGAAATCTGGCTTAGTAAATTCCTATTTCTAAGTCATATTTTGGGATATACTAACTCTTCCTTTAATTGAAGAAAATTTACTTATCGACATAGAGACACTGTTCTATTGATATCTTAGCAAGTTTCTTTCCAACCATTCTTCTAAATTTTCGCAGCTCATGACGAGTATCAGCAATGTATTCAACGAGAAGAAATCTTCTTGATAATATTAAAAAATCTACGCAATATTAAAAAAAAAACTCAAAGTTACCTAAATTAAGATCAGGATATAAATGTTTGTATGCATGCCTAGATCTCTAGTGATCCCTTGCTATTTCATGGGAAACAAGTTTATTTATTTCTTTGAAGGTATTACGTAGCATAAAGAAAAGTTTTAAAAACATAAATCCATTTGTTTGGGCACATACCATAAAAAAATTGATTTCGTAACTTTTTTAGAGTTTCCAACCAAATGTTATAAAACTCGGTTAACTTTATTATAGAGCCAACAGATACGTGAAAAAATATTTATTTTAAAAATCGTAATCAAACTTGCCATTAAGAAATATTTTAGAGTTTCCCAGCGATGTACCAAATTTTAAGACCGACCGGTCAAAAAAAAACGTTTTTATGGCATAACTCAGAACCGATCTGTTTTCATTTGCTTATGAAGATAGCTTAACCATTTTTCTACTTGAAAGCGCTTCCAAAAACTTTGCTAAATTTTATCGAAATCATGCGCTAACATTCGCAAAATTTTTTTTATAAAAGTGTCAACCATTTATATTACATCAATATTTTTTGAATAACTAGCTAATACAATTTTTTTTTTATCTTTTCAGGTATGTTGACTGTCGTGTTTACAACAGGAATTAATTTCAATTAGCGATGTGCCAGAAATCTCTGTTGACCGATTTTCAGTTACACAGAGTCCGATTTTCAACCTTAAATCGGAAAAAGATTGTTAAGTAAATTTTTAGTAGCTTTAAATCGAAATTTATGCCATAATTGTCAGGTATTTATTTTATATTAAAAATGGATAAGTTTCTAGCTGAACCAAAAAGATCGAAAATTGTCACAAAATCGAATACTATCGAAATTTTGTTTCTGAAAAATATCGCAATGTATAGTGGTCACTTTCAAATACTATCAATATTTTAAGAAAAATGTCTATAGCGACCATCAGATAGCATATCACTTATTGACTGCGGTTTCGGCGCATTTCCTTGCTTTTTGCACGTGGCTTATATACACATGTAGCCATTTTTAATAGCATCCTTATGAAAGAAACCTGCTTTAAGTTCTTCTGTGATGTTGAGGCTTTGAAATAAATTTTCAAGATCATACAATAGACCTTAGCTGTTTTCATTTTTCAATGATCGCATTAATTTGGCCTCTTCTATCCAAACAAAATTCTAGGCTCAAGTGCGGCTATGTATATCGAAAAACTGAAATTTCGATTTATTGCCACTAAGTTCACTATCAATATTATCCAAGTATTTTGAAGGTATTCCGAAAACATATCTTTTTTTATACAACAAAATTCTAGCCACGTGCTTGGCTATATGTATCGAAAAACTGAAATATCGATATATCGGCACTGAATTCACTATCGATATTATGGAGGTATTTTGGAGCTTATCTCAACGTTACCGAAAACATATAAAAAACTTCGTTGAAAACCATAAAACTAAACAAAATCTAGGTTATCTCAGAATCTTGAATGCTGCGGTTTCTTGGACCTCGGCGGCTCAACATCCAAGTAGTGTCCCTCTTTTTTATTTTTGTGGGTATGTACAATATTTCTAAGTCGGTACAAACAAATTTTTGTGTATAACATCTAAAATGAAACAAGTATACTTCACAATCTCTACAGCTAAAAGATCAGGAAGACTCTAATAGATTTGTACACAGAAGATCACTGCAGAATATGATATAGAGAAGAATCAAAATACGTATGTTTTCTGAAAATCTTAAAACTGATTTGTCTTTTAATCTTTACATGCCAAAACGGTCATCACAATAAATATCGCTAAGCCGCACATTTCGCACTAGTTGAGGCACTAGTTGTTACAAAATTATAAATATGAGCTTTAATTATACTAAGACAAGAGAGTTTCCAAATAATTTTGTACTTAATAAAATTTCGATACTTTGATAATGTAACTTAAACCTAAAACCTAAAATAAAAAAATGTGTGGCACACTCTCACAAGCCCCAAAATACTGACCATTCCCATTCCCAGTTACAGACCATAAATTTCACTTCACAGTTGAACGCCGAAACTGGCGCAGTCTTACAACAACAACAACTACAACAACAATGGTGTTAACCAAACCAACCAAATTTCAACAAATACCAATTGCATTTCCTGAGGCTAATTGAATCCAAAGTTGCCCATTTCTAACACCCGCCGTCAACTGACAGACGACAGACAGCCCAGTGCCCGCCGGAGAGCGCTACGTAGAAATGAAAATTACCCAAAAAAAAATTACCAAATGACAGCTACGAAAATGTGTCTACATTTTTCTTTGCACAGTTTATTTTGTTTTGTTTTACATATTTACTATAGCCATTGTTTTTGTTGTTGCCTTCCTTTATTCTTTCTCTGCTTTTTGGGTGCGTGAGTTGCATAAACACAAGAGCAACATATTACTGTAGTTGTTGTTTTTGTTGTTGTTGTTGTTACACCCTTCGCGCGCTTCACGCATCGACAATTTTTTTGGTAGGCTTTTCACAAATGACCTCATTTAATTTTGAAATTGGTTTGTTGCTGGCCCAAAAACCGAAAACCGCCCCCCACAACCCGCGTTGAAAATAATAAAGCAAAAACACAAAATTAGTGTGGAATTTTAACTAATTAATGAGGCAGCACACCACCAAACAACAAACCCACAATGACTTTTATATCTTACATAAAACATCTCCAACTGTGACTTGGAATATGGACTCGGCTTCATTTAAATACAATTTATAATTGCTGCCGGACTAGCATTTATGTAAAGTTTTTCTTTTATAAATGGTTAACAATAGTTTTGAATATGCAACAAAGTGGCGGGGGTAGGGGGAGAGTGCTGTGGCCAGTGCTGTCAAAAGTTGAAAATGTTTGCGTGATTTCTAAACCAATTAACATGACTTACAAATGTCAACTTGGACTTGTGTATGGTTGGTTGGTCTATCCGTCGGCATTTCTTTGTTTGTTTATTTGTTCTTTTATTTCTCAAATGTCAAGCACTTATGGTTAGAAGTGGAGCAGTAGACCCTGAGCTGCTCAAGCCAGGGCTGCAGACCTTGGGCATTTCCTATAAGTTACGGTTCACGAGCATGTGACTTGCTGACGTTCATTTTCAGTAGCCCTTTGAAAAGTGTTTTAGTGAATACCCAAAAAAAATTTTGATACTATCGATCGATTTAATGTTGAAAAATCTAGAATGTATCGATTAATAATTTAGTTTAAAAACTGAACAGGCTGAGCTTAAGCCAGATTTTTTCACTATAGAATTTTAGCGTTCTCTATTTATTTTATTATTGATATTTTTTTTCTAAATATATAACTGCAGCGATTAACCTGAGAAGACTACATTTATAGCCTGCTTATATTATTAATAAAGAATAGATTATTAAAAAATAAAAAAGAATAAAATACTCTCAATCTAAGGATTAACAAAAAACATTTTTATAATCAGAACGAAATCGGCCTTGAGAGCACTTCTTAAGATCATTATAAACAATTTAAAATTAAGATTTTCTGTCCAACGCTCTTGAAGAAAGCTTTCGACTCTTTAATAGAATAATCGCAAATTCGGACAAATCCTTCACTGTTGAGCTCGAGGCTATCGATTTTTGGTTTCTCAGTGTACGCACTTCCCTCATAAATCAGAAGCCCGCAAAATTTAATGAAAAAAAAAATAATAATAAAAAAACACAATAAAATTAAGATCCAAGATTTTTATTAACCTTCCTTTTGGCACATGTTCCGATAACCTAAATATATTTAAAAAAAAAAATCCTTATAGCCATCCTCGTAGGAAGGATCTTCAATTTTTTTTTTTGAAAATGAGAGTAAATAAATATTTAGGAAAAGTCACAAAATTTCAAGATGATTGCTCAATCAGAAGTATGTCTGGCTGGACCCATGTGACAAACGGATGGTTAATAATATATAAATTTTGGAATCTCTTATTTATGAAGACCGGCTCTAAACGTTATTTTCTGTTAATAAAATGCTTAGAAGTTATATTTTTCAGAGATCTTATTTCTAGAACTTCTGTTTCGATCGATTCTGAGATTTCAAATTTTCAGAAAATTTTTGGATTTTTTTATGCCTGTAGTTCATTTTGAGAACTTCTAATTCGAAAAAGTTTTCGTTACACTAAATTCGAAATTTCAAGAGAATAGATTTTCGGATATTATTTGAAATTTTTTTTTTTTATATTTTTTGCAAATTTTATTATGTATTAAAACTTTGAATTCTGTAAAGAATTGATTTCTGAGTGTGCCAGATTTTAAAAGCTCTAATTAGGGTATTAATATTTCTGACAAAATCTAAATTTTTTGAAGTTCTGTGCTAGAGAAACTTTATAATCTCTAAAGCTTTTTTGAATTCTCAAACTTAACTTTTTTAAAAGCTTTTAATTCGCGGCAGTGTTTCCCAAATTACTGACATTTTTGGATATTTTAGCATTTTAGTGCTTTGAAATTTTTATACCCTGTACCTATATATACAAAGGGTATACTAGATTTGTGCAATGTATGTAATGGACAGAAGTAGGCGTGGCAGACCCCAAGTCCTTTATACCAAAATGCTTATCATAACCTCGGGTAGCGATTGACCCATATCCGTCCGTCCGTCTGTATGAACACCTAGATTTCGGAGACCATAAGGGCTAGAGACACCAAACTTAAATACAATTTTTTCCAAAAAAAAAGGTACAGGGTATTACACTGTCGGGCACCGACTCGACTGTATCACATTTTTTATAATATTCATTTAATTTTTATTTTGCAAAGAACTTATTTCTGAGCTTCCAAAATCTTCCAAGCATAAATAATGGATTTTCATAATTCCTTAATTATCTTAACTTCTTGGTAATGCTGAGTTTAAGAAAAGTTAATTTCTATGCTCCAAAATGAGTTTGGTTTGACAATGTAAATTGTTGCTGTTAATACAATATGAAATACTTGCGGTTGCCGCGCCCGCCATTGCTGTTGTTGTGGTCGTCCACTTCCTGGTTGCTTTGACATTTTGTGACACACAGATACGCACACAGATACACACACACACACACACACAGATACACTATATGGTTGCCGCTTAACCTCACCACGCACAGTGCAACAACAACAACAACAACAACGCCTCATTCACGTTTCGCTATCGAAGTGCAAAGATCAAATAGTATAATGCTGCTGTCTCGCTCTATGCTTGCCACAGAAACAGCGGCAGCACTCAACTGTCAACTGCTAGCCGTAATTAATTGCCGCAACAACAAACAGTTACAACAACAGCAACATAGTCGCATCTTTGGACGCCGCTTCATGTTTGCGTTTTACAGCACTTGCCACAGCCGCAGAGAGCGTACAAGAGTCAGAGACCCAGAGCGAGACCAAGACCAAGCGCGAGGGCCGGAGGTGAACACTTTATGCGCCAGATGTGCTCGTAAAGATTTCCTCATTGTTGAACGTGAGCATAAAAAGATTTTTGCCGCCACCAAACACTTTCCAAAATCAAATCTAGAAAAAAATTCGCAAGTATGTCACATACTCGTAAGTTTTTCAGCTTCAATTCTTCGCCGCGTAATTCTTTCCACTCATTGTCTATTAAATAGTTTTTTTTTTTTTTTTTTGTGATAATTAACTTGATGCAAAACTATTTGCCATTGATTGGCTTGACTAACTACGCATTAGCTGGACTCTATCGACGCCTCTGTTACTAATTATCACCCCGACGATTATTCAAAATGACAATGACAACAATTCAACCAAGAATAATGAGCTAATTAGAAAAAATGCCACATAATTTATTACAAAAAAAAACAAAAGTATGCGAAGTATATTAAAATTTTTATATGCACGCGACAGACAAAACAAACCATTTAACAATGCAAAATAATTAATAAAAAATATAAAATAAAATGAGTTAAAATAAAAAAAAAATATTAAATAGTCGATGGCAGCTTCAAGTGCACGCAGCTGTGTGAAATACATATGGAAATTAATTTAGATTAATGTCAATGAGCAAATAAAATTGAAAAAAAAAAAAAAAACGTGACCGACTTCCATATAGCAGTTGTTCAGACCAATGTCCGAAGAAGAGATACCCTGTACACTATTTTCCAAAAACAAAAAAAAGTCCTGCCTAGAGTAACAGTAATTACATCTGTTTCCTACAGTCTTAACAACGCTTTGATAAGGCGCAAAAATTATATTGTTTGTTTCCCATAACTATCGAAAGTTTGAAAGACTTTTATCCTATTTTTTGATGGCTTACAAAAATTTTGTAATATATTCCAAAATCGAACTATCTACGAAAGTTCCCATAAGCATCTAAGCTCTTAGTTATATAAAGTCTTCGCAAAAACAAAAAAAAAAATAAAAAAATTGAGGTTATGCCAATGGAAGGCCAAACTGATATTCCAAATTTTTCCAATTTTTTCTGAATATAAGGTAATTCAAATTCTAAAGTCATTTATAGTTTTTTTTTTTGCAAGCTAGGGCTACAAATTTAGCTGCCTGTAAATATAGGGTGATTTTTAATAATTTTTTTTGATTCGGATGCATTTCGACGGCCGGATCTGTTCATGCTTTACACTTCTGAAAAACAGCCTGCTTGAAAAATTTATTTGCAAGTTTAGGTAACAAATTTGTTTTCACTAGCTTTTTTATAGGCTGCTTTTTAAAGTTGTTTTTTTTTATAAAACGCTTTCTAACAGCAATTAACTCTGTCTATTTACTGTCTGCTCCATCTTTTTTTTTTTCAAGTTAAGTCTGTAAAATTTTATATCTCTAGCTTATATATAAGGTGTTTTTTAACGAGATATTTTTTTTCATAAAACATTTGGACAGAACCAGTTGAAATTTTTTTTGCCAATTAAGGCAATAAAATTGTATTTTATATAGGGTGGTTTTTTAAAGATTTTTACATAACATTTCTTTATTTATTTAACTTTCTAACATTTTTTAGTCTAGTTTTTGTCTACTTGAAAAATTGCTAGTATGGGCTACAATATTTAATTTTATATAATTTTTATATATATATTTTTTCATACAACATTTGCTTACATCCTTTCCTGTTTGAACAAATTTTTTTTACAAATTTAGGCTAAGAAATTTGATATCTATAACTTATATATAGGGTGTTATTTAAATTTTTTTAACAGCAATCAGCTCTGTCCAGTTTCTGTCTGCTAGAACAAATTATTTTTGCAAGCTTTGGCTACAAAATTACTTATCTCTAGCCTGTATATAGGGTGTTTTTTTAAGGTTTTTTTTTTATAAAATGCATTCTAACAGTAACTAAATCTGTCAAATTTCAGTTCAAAAGATATTAAAACGTGCATAAATTTGAAATACCATCAGTGGAAATTGTGGTAGATAGCGACTAAATTAAAAAAATAAAAAAATCACATTCTTAGGAAAACCATTCCTACAAGAATTTGATGTAATCGGCTCTAATTGTCTCCGAGGTTTAAGCGCTTATATAGACAGGGTCGAAGAATAGGATTTTTCTTCCAGTTACATTCGTTTAGATGAACTCCATATACCCTTTGACTTTTTAACGGGCATTAAAAACAAAACTGTAAATAAAACGCAGCAAACAGATAATTGAATAATTCTAGAAGAGCGACGAGAGATGAGACATTTGAAGGCCGCGCCAAAACTGTCAACGTCACTAAATGGGACGTGCCAAAGTCGCGATTTGCAAATGACACGTGTGCATCAAAGGCGTCAAATTCGACGTCAGCGTTGGCGTCGACTGAGACGTCGCTGCTGTTGCACAAAGCTTTGGAAACAAAGCACAAAGAAAAACTGCGCTCAAGGGGTTAAGTGCAATTATCAAAAAAACGCAATACCAATTATGGTGAGGACATGCTATATACTATGTATCTAGAGGGGTCAAGCAAGATCCAACGAATAGAAGGTGACGCAATGCGCAGATCCGTTTATAGTGCCTCTCTGAAAAAGAGAGCGTAGGCTCAATATTTATATGGTAGCTATATGCAATATATGTGGCCCTATGATCCGCATAGGTGTGACAGGATTTAATATATGTGTATATATATGCAATAGTATTGGTAATTGGCATTTTGATCAAACTGAAAACATATAAACACATAAATAAATGCCTTACAAAATTTTTTTATTTTTAAAAATATCGTATCCAATTTATCTCATAAGTATTTTGTTTGAGACTAAACTTTTGTGTTAAGCTTAAACAAAAATGGTACAATATTTCATATAGCTACAATACAAAAAATGAAACAATTTCAACAAAAATATTAAAATATTTCATATAGCTATAATATAATAATTGAACCAGTTTGAACCAAAATTGTCCATTATTTCATATAGCTACATTTAAAAATTGAACCAGTTTTCTGCGCAGACAAACTAAATGAACTTTTTTGCGCCAGTTTGTCAAATGTATTGCATCGTGTGGTTCAATTAGTTTTTAGATGATTATTCTCTCATGGAACGATAGATCAGGGGTTTTTTGGCAAATAAGACAGTGTTTTTAGACTGATATGGTTGCTGAAAACAAAGTATTCGGTGCTGGTTTGCTTTGGTTCAAAAGTGCTCCGAAATATTGTTAATTGTAAAAGACTATGGTCGAACGACAAGAAATAATTCAAAATCGATCGGCTTCCCCGATCAGGCCATTATAGATGTTTTTCATTCACAAACTTACTATTGCTTATTTATTTACCCAATGCGTAACTGTTTTTATATACAAGACGATAAGCAATATTTATCTGTTAAAAAACAAAGTGCATTGCCAAAGGCACGTGAGTTTTGAAAGCTCTTTCGCTTTAGCCCGCTTTTTACTCAACCTTCTTCTTTCGTTTTATGCAAGCGGAAGTTGTTTTTACTTTTATTGTTTGTCGTAACAGTTTCATGACTTTTTGCTCTTTGTTTACCTGTTGCGATTACAAAACATTCATACCCAACACTCGTTCTCTGATAAGCTACCGAGACTGACCAACAGTAACAATCGTTCGAGCGTCCACCAAGCAACATTTATCAGCACCATTTACACTGAGATTTTTTTAGGCTAGCTGCGCTAATAGGTAACGTCAGGTACATTTCTTTTTTGGTATTTTTTTCAATCCACTTGAAAACTAATAAAATCTGAAGTACATTAGCACTAAACTTTATGGGCTAAAAAAGGTTACAGTGTATGCCACAGTCGGGCTCCGTGTGTTCCAAATTTTTACTCTTACTACTATCAGTGTTTGAGCAGGTGCCGCCACTGCCACTACATACCAAGCCAAGTATGGGCTGTTGCAATTTCACAAGTAGCTGCTCGATTACAAAAGTCAATTCCATGGCGCCCCAATACGCAGTGGCATGCCAGAGAAATGTTGTCTAAAGAAAAACAAGGCTAAGAGCACGCACGGCCGTAACAAAATTTTATAGTCACACACTCAAACATATTATACTCGTATGCAGGCAACATGGGCATTGCCCAAAATTGAATTTAAATAAATGCGTTGAAAATATTTAAAACATTCCTTCTATGTGTTTAATGCGCCAAAAGGCAAATGACCCCATTAACATATCTTTGCTACCAAATAAAACAAAAACAACAGAGAGAGTATAAGTGCACCGAAAAAATAAAAACAACCGAAAAAGGGAGAAAATTCGTCGCCTGTATTTAAAATGGGGGAATATAAATCTAGGGCTGCACAAAGCAACTTGAGCAGAGTTGTCGAGTCGAGTTTGAGTAGAGTAGAGTTGTTGCCGCTTGTTGTGGCACAGAGACCACCAGGTGACTGCACTGCAAGTTGTTAACTCAAATGAAGTCAACTCAACTGAACTTGTTGGTAGACCCTAGACAAAGATAGGCGTTAGTTTTGAATAAATTAGCCCCCATGCAGGCCCAATGCCAGGCTTTACTCTCTCTCTCTCTCTCTATTTTCGGAGCGTAGTGCAGTGACGCTCTTGCGCGCGCTTGTGCTCTCTTGCTGCGGCTGTCACTCAAGTATTTGTCTTTAATTACATGCAGTGTCTCAAAAATTTTAATCAATTGGATTGCATACCGACAGTGGTATGCCCTACACTCTTTGTTTATGGTGTATATAAAACTAATTAGCGCTAAACTAATTAACAGCTTGAATAGATTGGTTTGGGGATTGTATTTAGATGGAATGGTCGAAGGTGCTGTTAGTATAAGGTGACGTTTTGGGACAACGCTGCTTTGTTGATTAGACTCACAAGAAATTTGGGATCGTTAATTTTGTTTTTTTAATCAAAACAAAGTGGAATTTTATTACTTCTACATAATAGATATATAATTTTAGCTAAACTATATACCAAGTGAAATTCGCCATTGATTATGATTTTTGAAACAAAGAGTAATATTTTTGCAGTTTATAGGCAAGCTTTTGAAACCAACTTCCACAACAGCGTTTGTACATTTACTGATGATTTAAAAAAATGGTTACGTAACGCAGCGAGGTACCGAGGCTTAATTCTATATATACTCCATTTTTCTATCATAGTTTCAAGATCTCTTCGAATTTTTTAAAATTTGTAAATAAAAATAGTTTTTTTTACTTTTCTCTTCCTGGCTACAAATATTGTTAAGCATGAGGAATATTTTTGCAGTTAATGGGCAAGTTTGTAGCGTTTAAGATTTAAAAAAAATTGTCACGTAACGCAACGAGGTATCGAGGCTAAATTTTAAGTACTTCGAACTTTTCTGAGATCGTTTTGAGATCTCTTCGAATTTGTAAATACAAATTTTCATGTTATTTTATTATTACTTTTCTCTTCCGGGTCACAAATATTTGTAAGCATGACTAATATTTTTCCAGTTTATAGGCAAGTTTTGTGAAACCAAGCTCCCCAACAGCATTTATAGGTATACTGAAGATCTAAAAAAATTTTTACGTAACACAACGAGGTATCGAGGCAAAATTTTATGTACTTCGAATTTTACAGTCGTCGTTTTATAATCTCTGCGAATTTTTTTAAACTTGTAAAAAAAAATATTGATTTTATTTTTCCTTTTCTCTACCGGCTCACAAATTTTGATAAGGATGGCAGAAAATAGTAAAGATACATCTTTTCAAAACAGCTTCGAACAGCTTTCCAAATCGTTCTCTAGCCCATAATGGCTAAATGTGTCACGAAAAAGAAGAAGCGAATGGAATTTCGTTCTTGACAGAGTTCCACCGACCCCACCAAGGGTGTTTAAGGTTTTCAAGTAATTTTTGGCTTTAGCACCTAGTCACAATGGAGACTAGCTGCTCCTGTCACTGTTTAAAGAATTTTATATAATTTACTGATTGTTTTTGAACAGATTGCAAATAAAATCAAAGAAAAAAAAAAAATTTTTTTGGCTTAGTGACATTACAGTGAAATTTTGTAGGCCAACTATTTATTAAAGAAATAAAGCGGAATATTGGTTCAGTTTACGGGGAAAATGGGTCTAAGTTGTTGAATTTTTACCATATCTTTTGAAGTTTCTATACCACTGTACGTATGGCTATTATAAAAAGAGTGTGAAATATATAGTTGGGCTTCGGAAAAACGGGTCAAGACATCGTTATGACTCGACTAACTGCTTGTTACAGATAATGCATTAAAGTTTGGTATCTCTAGCGCTTCTGGTCTCTGAGCTTTTAGTGTTCATAAAGATGCGAACTTGCCTCTATTGCTTCCTGAGAAGAAATGCTTAACATTTTGTTAAAAATAACTTAAAGACTGCCACGCCTGCTTCCGCCTATTGCCTACACTGCACAAATCTCTAATATTCTTGACCCAATGTTGTTACAGGGTATATAAAAATAAAGTGCCTTCCTTCTATGCCGCTGTGTATCTAATTAGGCCGCCACTTTGAGGCAAGCAATACGCCCCGAAGTTGCAGCAACCAAAGCAGCACCTGAGTTGTTAATACCAATTGGGCTGTTGGGTATGCTGGCAGGAGATAAATTGGAATACATGGGGCATAAATACATAGCCGGCAAAGTGGCTGCAAATGTTCTAAGGAAATATCTTTGTAATCAGCAAAGTAAAAGGTAGAGAAACAAATTTCCATGAAAAGGTGTTGAAAATTGTCTGGAAAATGTTGACTGAGCAGGCCATGAAATAGCTGAGCATATATCAAAGATAGAGCGAGTGAGCTGATGTTTGTGTGTGTGTGTGTGTGTGTGTGTGCGGGAGCGAGTTAGCAGGTAAACATTGCTGTAGTTGGGTCAAAGGTCAATGAAATGCTTAACCCTATTTCATTCCAGCAGATTAATGGGCTTAAAAAATTTGATCTAATAAATTAAAAAAGTAAGAGCTGTAGTATTGGTTTTATACAATGAATGTTTATTTTTTTAAGATTTTGTAGGGGGATAAACCAGCTAGAGAATTGGAAGTAACAGAAAATGTAAGAAAATGTAAACGGAGTAAAGAGATAATAATATTTTAAGGTTTTTTATGACAATAATCTATGAGATCAATGGATTCGAAGAAACGAACTGAGAGTGGGGCGGTAGAGTGAAAGATCTTTATAGCTTTTTATGTGAAGCATTTAGTCAGAGCACCTACATTGATGATACGTGATAGCAAAGCGCTGGCGGATCCACGGGGGCTTTCGAGTCCCCCCCTGAAAGTGAAGTTCAAATTTCTTTATTCTAATAGATGTATATATAGACTTCGAAGGGCAAAACATGAGCCAATGATGGTTTTGATTCTCTGGATTCAAATTTTCAAAACTTTTTTTCGACTTTTCAAAGAACTTAAGAATTAACGATTTCGATTAAATTTTGAATGAATGAGAAAGATAATATTAAGCAGTTGCGATATTTTAAAATTTGTATTCATGATATTGTATTTTAATATTAATTTATACAAGCCTCAGGGGCGGCTTTTACGATAATTTTTGTTCAAGGCCTATTAATTATGCTTCCTTGTTCTATGAATTTTTGTATATAAAGAAATTTGGGAAATAAGAGCCATATATTACACTTTCATATATAATGCTATGTCCTAGTAGAAGTAGTAACTCGCAAAAGAATTATATTTTAAACCACTCCTACCTTCTTAAAAAAACCACAAAACCCACACAGTATTCATAATGCAAGTACACAAGCTTAAAAAAACTAATTAATACTAAAAATTTTCCTCTCCACCAATAATTAATTATTTGTAGAGATTCCCAAAGACCTCCATTTAGTATCTACATCTAAAGCCACTCACTCGGCTGCCAAGCCGGAACCGGCATAATGCAAAACAAGACAGTCTCTTATTAAGTTGCAGCATTGCGCAGTTTGCCAAAAGTATAAAACGATTTGTTAACGCTGTATCTACAAGATACAAAAACCATAAACCCACACAATCAAAATACAAATCTTATGGTCATGGCCTTTTGGATTGTTTTGCTAATTTCCGCATATGTCGCATTAGAGTCGAGACTGCAAAATAATCTTCGCATAAACTTTGAGATCTTCAACTTTTGATTTCTTTATTTGCTCAACTTCATAATGTTATAAAATTTATATGTATTTATATAGATATATCTCTATTATTGCTTATTATATCGTGTAGTAGTTTTTGGTTTCTTTTCTTTTTGTATTTTGACAGCTAAGCTG